>JAQZBX010090020.1:0-12556 GCA_029593785.1 Cabassous unicinctus
GGACCCGCCCGGGATGGGCCTTGCCTGCGGGGGAAGGAGTGGGAGCTCCATCCTGCGGACAGTGGCAGAGGCTTTCAACGTGGTCGGATTCCTTCTTCAATCAGGGAGCTCTGGCCTGTGTGGTCTGGCCCCAGGCGTCTGTTTGTCTGGCTTGCATTGCACAGAAAGCCCAGGCTTGCATTGCGCGCACCCCAGCTCATACATTTTCCGGACCTGTCTTCTTAGCTCCACAGGGCGCCCTCCCCCCACCTCCGGTATTTCTTGATACCACCTAGTTTGGTGGTATCTTCAAGACCAGAGACCAGCTGTCTAGTTTTCTAAACATCCTTGACTACTGTGGATGCTCAGAGCATGTGAGCTGCTAGGATCCTTGGAGGGTGCTGGGGGCTGAGCTCAAGGAAGGCTGGGGAAGAATCTGAGACAGAAACCCTGCATAGCCTCCTTGGGGCAGGAAAGCCCTCGAACCCTTCCTGGGAAAGAGCTTTAGGTTTGGGCAATTCTAGGCGACTCTACACTGTTAGCTGTGCTAAGCAGGCACAAAGCAGCTGGCATTCTAGCACGAAGCCACATCTTCTCCCAATAGGATGGTTTCCCCCTTCTTTGCCGGCCAGCCCAAGCCTCAGGGACACAGGTGGGATCTTTGTTTTCCCAGAAAAACAGAAACAAAGCAACCCACCAACCCACAACCCACCCAGAATCCCGCACATTTGCCCAGAGGCACAAACGCCGAAGCCCCACCGCCCGGGACGTGGGAGCTCAGAGGTGCCTCGGGCCCCACGGTTGGCTCCACAGTTAGGTAACTTTTAATTTTTATTTATTTTTGGTGAAAAATGGCCAGTAGACCTCCGACAGTGCTGCGCAGTGGGCCCCTAGGGAGTTTTTAAAGGAGAGGAAACATGACATGGAGGCGGGCTCTCCTCTGAGCGGGAGCGTGGCGGGAGAGCCCGCGTGCCGGGACACTGCACGCCCACGGCACATCCAGTCCATCTTCCCTCTAGTGCATCATCACATATGCCAGCGGCGCCAGGGCCCGGCTCCGTGTCTGCATGGATGTGAGCAAACATCTGGAGCCTGGCACTGCAGTGAACAAGAAACCCTCCCTGCCGAGCGGCTTCCCCTAAGATCCCAACCGCGCCTCACGGCTCCTCCTGCGTTTTCCAAGCGTCCGCAAAAATGCATTTTCCCCTTCCCCTACTCAGTTTAAATGTTGTTCCTAAAAAGCAGCAGGCAGCGTGGTTTTGACTTTTGGGACCTAGAAAAGTATTTACCAGGAACACACCAATTATTTGTTTTACCCTGTCCAGCTCACTTATCTCAAAACAAATGGAAGATAAGCTTCAAAACTTTATTTTTATTTTTATTTTTTTACAACCAGTGGGATTAAAGACCTGAGCAGGGTTGTTTTTTAAATCCCAAAGTCACTCAATTTGTTAAAGATTAGTTAAAACTTGCTGCTTTGTACAAAACAAAAACTGATAAAATCAGTTGAAAAAAAATGGTGACTTTTCCTGTGCAACTTTTGCCTCAAAAAAAAAAAAAAAGAATCTAATCTGTGTTCAAGAAACAGATTTAAAAAACAATCATGAAGTTGGAGCTGTTTACTTTTCCCAACAATTCTCTGGTAAGCAGAAGGAAAGAAAAGTAACTTGAGTCTAGCATTTTCTGAGCACATTAAAACAGCCAAGTCCCTTCGACCCATCTAGAAAGAAATTAATTACATTTATGTATTAATTTAAAATGAAATAATTTTATTTTCACTGTTAGGGAGGAAAAAGAAAAAAAGGGTGAGAAAAAGAGAAAGTCTTTGGTTCTTCACTGTTCATTTTCTCTCCAGGTTTTAAGGTTTTACTTGTTTCCAGCTTTTGTTTCTTTTAATTACTTATTTGATTTTTGTTGAAAAATGTTGAAAATGTGTATTTAAATATAAAAAAATATAGATTTTGAACATGACAAATTTTCAGATCCACAATACATTTTTAACAAAAATATTAAAAAACGTTTGCTTTTCCTCTATTTGATTTTAAATGTTACTCTTTTCATTTAGAATCTTCTGATGGTTCAATCTGACATTTGTTAAATGTGAGAAAGCTCTGCAAATTATTTCTGAGAATATTTGAAAAAGGCAAACAACCGACATGTAAAATTTCCACGGATGCACGCTTGCTTAGTTAACATGAATTTTTAAGGCACAAGAGGAGCTTGAAATGGCAAGCGTCGCTCATGGGCACCGCCGTGCCGCGGGCGGTGTCGTCCGCGGGCTCCAGCCCCGGGGCGCGGCGCGCACGGCCTTCAGCTTGCCCGGCCCGAGGCCCCGGCTCGGCCTGCGGGCCCTGCGCGCCGCCCCGGCAGTCCTGAGGCCTCGGCTCCACGCGGCCTGCGGGTAGCCAGCGTTTTCATTCTCCAAGTGCACCGAGGCCGCGGAGAGCAGCTCCCACGGGTGTCGGGAGGAGGGCGCGCGGCCTGGGCGCGGGTCCCATCTGCTGCCCGCCGGCCCGCGCGCCCCAGAGCCGCCGCCGCCCGCAGAGCGCGGCCCGGGCCGCCTAACGGGACGCCCGGAGCTCACTCCTCCGCCTGGCCTCACTTTGGCCTTTATCTGCCGCCCTATCCTAACCGGTTCCAGATTTGCAACTTCAGAGGCGCGGGGACTCAGTGGGCCCGCGCTCTCGGCCCCGGGGGACATTGCGGAGCGGTGAGAGCCGCCGCCCGCGGGGCTCCTTCCCTGTGCTGGGACGCGGAGTGGCCCCGAGAGGCACTGCCCGGAGGAGGGGGGGGCGGAGGCCACGGAGTGGGGCGGGGAGCGGGGGGCGGGGGCCCGGGGTGCGGGTCTGCCAGGCCCGGACCCCACTCTCCCCGGCACTGGCCCGGGGGTTCCCGTGCGGGGCTCCGCCAGGCCGGGCAGGCTTGGGGCGGGGTCCCCAGGGCCCAGCCCGGGTCCGCGAAGCCTCCGGGCGCCGGACACATCGGCAGCGGGCGCCGCGAGCAGCGTGTCCCCGGCACTCGCTCTCACGTCCCGGGCCCGGCTGGCCTCGACGCCGAACCCTCCCGGGCGGGCGGCCGGCGGGACCACCCACGCCGCCGCCGACGTGGGAACCCGGCCGGGCCCGACGCCTCCCGGAGCGCCAAGGGGCCCGGGGCTCTGCCTGGCCGCCGCTGCCCGTCCGGCCCCCATTGTCCTCAGTCGCTGTCCTCGGTGGGGAGCCCCTCAGCAGCCCTCCTCCCAGCCCCCGGGCCTGCCCCCGCGGCCCGGCCCCGCCGGCACCGGAGGGGGAGGGCCCGGGGGCCCAGGGCGCCGGTCCAAAGGCCAGAAAATGGAAACTGTGCGGAAAGAATCCCCAAATCCGGGCCGGGCCCGAAGCCCACCGGCTTACATAAAGGCCCGGGAGCCCGCCCGCGGCCTCCCCGCCTGGGGCAGAACAATCGGCGGGCGCCCGGCCAGGCCGTCCTGGGGCTGGCACGGCCACCGAGCCCCGGACCACGGGCCTGGCGTGACCCCGAGGAGGGGGCAGGGGTCTCGGCCTCTTCCCACCGCCGGCCCCGAGGAACGTTTAACTGGCCTTTAATCACATTAGCAGCCGGCCCCAATTAGGGCCGCGAGAGGGGGAGGCCGGGGGCCGCCGGTGTCACTCGAGGATAAAGATCCTTTCATGCCCTCGGCCTGGCCGTGGGCAGCCAGCGCGGGGGCGAGGGCGGGCGAGGCGCCTGGGCCACGGCCACGCCGCCGTCTCTGCGCCCCTTCCCTTCCCCTGGCTGTCGCCCTCGGGGTGCGGGGTGGGCGCGGGGGCGTCGCCGGGCACCCTCGGCCTCCAGCCCGCGCCCCCACGGGGTTCCCAGGTCGGTGCCTTACGCGGGGGCCTACGGGACCGCGCGTGCGCACAGGGCAGCCGCGGGGCCGCGCCCCGAGGTGGCGGCCGGGAGCGCGCAGAGGGCCCCGACTCCCCACCGACGCCCAGCGCCCCGGCCCCGAGCCTGGTAAGGGTCTGAGGGAGGGAGAGCCGCCGCCCTGCGCGGCCCGAGCCGGCTCCCGAGAGGGCCGAGGGCGCCCCGAGTCCGGGCTCCGCGCTGCTGGGCCGGGAGGCAGGCCCCACGGGCGCGGGGCCCAGGCCCGGGTCGCGGCACGCAGCCTCGGGCGCCGCTGGGGCCCGGCTCCCGGCTCCCGGCCCCGGCGTCGGGGCCCCGGGCGCGCGGGGGCCACGGGGCCGAGCGGGCGGCGCCCAGAGCGGCCTGAGGGCCGAGGCGGCCCGTGCGCCCTGTCGAGGGCTCGCCGGCGCGCGCCGGTCGGCGGAGGGCCTGGTGCGGGGCCCGGGCGGGCCGCGGCGCCTCCCCGGCGGGGCTTACCTTGCCTGGCCGCCAGGCCCGCGCTGCCCTCGCCGGGTGCCCGGGCGTCCCGAGGGTCGGTGCCCGGGCGCGCGCGGGCCGGGCCGGGGTCGTGCGAGGACAGCGGCCGCCCGCGCCGCCGGAATGCTGATGCCGCCGCCCGCCGCGGCTCCCGGGGGCCAAGGGGACCCCCGCCCCGCGGCGGCAGCTGCAGCCCGGAGCCGCGTGACCCCGGCCCCGACCTCCCCGCGCTCGGCTGTTTGTCCGCGCACAAAAGAGAACACTCATATTTTTCTTCTCCCGGCTCAGCCTGCACACCAGGCCCGGCCCCCTCCCCCACGCGGCCCCCCACCCCACACGCGCTGCGCTGAGAACCTCTCTTTTCTCCGCACACCCACTTTGTCTCGGCTTTCTCTACTGTTTAATTCCATAGTTGTAGTCGAGGATGTCAGCATAGCTTAGAAAGTTTCATAGAAAGTCAGAAAGCAATTAGAGAGCCTCTTTTATTGGAGCCCCGTTGGTGCCATGGAGCCTTTAAAAGGAGAGCCTGAAGGACCAAACACAATCCCATTAAGCCGCCCAAACTCCCACAGTCTTCAATAGGGGCGCTCAATACTTCGACAGACTTTCGCTGGCTCATTGGGAGCCGCGGGTTTCAGTCCCCAGTTCCGCAGCCCACTCACAACAGCGCGGCCTTGAACCCCCATGCCTTCCTTTCTCATCGGAATTTCTATTGGTAAAATGGCTTACAGGGCCCGAGTGGAAATTAATTAACGTCTGCGGCGCGTCCTGAGATCTCTCTCTGACAAGTGCTATGAAAACCTCGAGCACTCCAATACGGTAACAGCCCATCCGGACTGCTGATTCGAAGTTTAAAAAATTTCAGCCGGTTTCTAGAAACGTGAACTCGATATAAATCAACGTTCACCTCTCTCTCTGCTCTAAAATTGATCTGCTGACATTTGGAATTTGGGTCAAAGAAATTATGCTCTGCTGGGAAAAGGCCACAGATGACCAAAGTGTCGGCTTAATTGAATTTTAGTGCCAGAGTATAACTCACTGAATAACTGGGCTTGGGTGAAGGGGGTGGAGGAGAAGGCAGTGGAGGAAGAAGGACCAGTTCTAATGGAAATACAGCCATCCTCAAGTGGGGGGCACGGCTGCCCCGGTACAATAAGGCTGCAGCCTCAACCAGCAGTCTAAGTCCAAAGAGGTGAGGTTACAAGACTGTTGGCTTTTATGTGGGAAAACTGAGGCTTGGCCCTGGTTGGATTTGTGGGTTTCGGTTAATATTCTGGGGTATTAGTCCACATAGCACACAACTCTTCTATAGAGCAGTGCTTTTCCTGTGCTATTTTAAAGAGTAACTTCTGTTCTTGCCAACAAAAACAAATCTCTCCCTTCAGAAGTCAGCATGTAAAGAAGGCAGGTGTTTTAAAGAAACAAAGTAAAAAAAAAAAAGAAAGAAACAAAGTATCTCACAAATAGGTACCTGGTTGTTAAAGCAAAAAGCCAGGTTAGAACAGTCAGGATTTTTGTTTCCCCGTGTGGGATCCCGATGTTGATTTTTTATTAAGTAGAAGCTTGTGTTTGGCAGTTTCTGGATTAATCTGAGGGAAGGAGACGAGGAGACAGGCTCGTAATTGAGGATTTAGTATTCAGACGTTAAGGAGACGAGCACCAGTTGTGGGGGAGATGGGCTGGTTGCTCAGTCTATGACGGGACAATTGAAAAATGGGTGTGTGTCAGTTGAATGCTTGATTTCAGAATACTTTGTATCACTCTTGGATTATCTTGAACGTCTCAACTTTGCCCCCCTCGCGCCTCTCGTCTCATGCCCCTCCTGGCCCTGGCGCAGCCCGGGGCAGTTCCCGGCCTCTGGCCTCTCGTTCTGCATCCACACCCATCCCATCCGTTTTCATTCTGCATCTCCTTTGCTGGACCACGGGGCCTCTCGTGTTGGAGCTGATAGAGCACAGCCGCCTCCAAGACCCCCAGAGCCGACCCCAGTCCCTTTCCGACTCTGCCTTCCAGACCCTCTGCTTCAGGGCACCGGTTCCTTTACGGATCTTAACAAGCCTTTCTCTCCCGCCTTGAGAGTTTTCCCTCATCCGAAACACCTTCCAGCTTCCTTGCCACCTGTCCAGATTCCAGCTCGAGACCAGCTGCTGCCTCGCCACTCTGGCCCTCATCGACTGGACCTGGGACTCCTTTGGCCCTCGCCGTCTCGCCCGCTGGCCGCCGCGGAGGTCCTCGTGAGCTGCCTCGGTTACATTGCCCTTTGCTTACTCCTCATTCTCTGGCATGACTTCGGGCATGTGTTCGGTTGAGGAGAAAATAATGGCAGTCCCCTGAAAGCGTGTATCATTTTACCCACTTCTGGGGCGTTGTCAGCACCTGGCACACTGTAAGGCCATCTGTGAGTCACAAGGATGCCCATTTAGAAGTCAGAATCTCATTTCAACGAGTGGAAAGGAAAAGCAACAGTGACAAATGCAGCAGTTCACTGAAGGTGCAAGGAGAGCAGACCTGCTTCTTCACTGAAATCACAGGGCTTGTCACTGGACTTTTTCAAAACACCAAAAAACTAAGTTAAATGGAATCCCAAGCTGTTTAAAAATGAATATGACTCAGTTGGACTGCAGTAGAAAGTGGAGGACAAACAAACAAAAGAAAAGCGAGGAATCAGAACAGTCGAGCCTGCTTTGGATTTTCTTGTTTTGTCTAAGGAAGGGAACAGATTCCTGAGAATCAATCAAGAAATGGTAAAAGGGCCATACTGTCTTGGCAAAGGCGCAGGACAGCATTGTCTCAGATTATCTGCTCGCCCTGTTGCCCAGAACCGCCCTCTAGAAGTTGCCCTGTGCTGGGGCAGGTCTTGGGTCATTTTGGAAAAGTGGCATCTCTGTCGACCCGAACGGTTTCGAGACCCGCTCGCTGGCTTGTCGGGGACGTGGCTCACGCTGAATCGTGCCGAAAAACTGGCCACAGGGCTTGCTCCAAGGAGGCTGGCAAACTCCACTTTTCTCAATAAATGCACGATTCAAGTAACAAGATAAAAATGATGTGAACAAAGCTGCTTTTAAGATTCTTCAGGGAACAAAGAAATTAGCAATTGCTGCGATACGGGAAGAAACGGAAATGATGAAAACAACCTCTCAGGAATTTGAAGGGGGCGAATCTGGCATTTAGATTTTAATGAAAACGTATGAACAATCCATCTATGCTCAATCCTTGAATCAAATTAGCCACATTGGGAGCATTAGCATTTCAAGATGTGTCGTGGTTCCTCTCCTCGTGGACTTTACACGACTGCAGGTGGACTCCAGCTAAGAAGCCGAACTTCCTTTTGGAGTAACAGGCTCTCAGCTAATACGTGCAAGCAGCAGAAAGAGAATCGAAAGGAAAAGCAGGTATACGAGTTACAAAGCAGAGAGCTGGATTTGGAGTAAGGCTGGGTACAAATGTACATGGGGCATTATTTTCAGGCTATTTAAAAAACTTGAAAAGCTGCCACTCTTTCTCCCTGAGGGAATGTTTTACAAAATGGATGGGTGGTTTAAGCCTTTTCCATCCATGAAATCACTTGACCTGATTCTCTTTGCCTCTTTTCAGTTCAGGGACTCAAACCGAATGAAACACCGAGTTCACGTTATTTTTGGAGAATATTGTGATGTTGGGATTTTGTTCCAATTCAGTAATCTGAAAAAATACACAGATTCAGTTTAAATTGGTTCACTAGGTGCTCCTTTGGGGGAGGGGGGTGAAGAGGAAGGCAACAAAACAGAAATACCCACGTCAGATTTATGGTTCAGCATGAAATTAATACTGGGGCTTGGGCCAACCCATCAGTGAGCTGATGCGGTTTGTTTGGCTCTCGGTTTTGAAGCTTTGGGTCAAGGCCAGGTTTTCAGTTTTAATCCTGAGTGTCGTCCTCCTTGCTTGCTGTAGTTTAGGTGCTTCCCTACCTTAATTAGATGTCAACCCCTATTTATAACAGATGCTAAAGCACAGGGCCCCAAAGCCTTTGCAGCTGAATGCCTTTCGGAATTTAGATTTTTTTTTTTTTTTTTTTTAGATTTTAGAAAGGAAATACAATGTAGAGACAGTATGTCATGGCGTGCTTAGCCGGGAGTGCTCTCTTAATACACACTTGGGTATTTTTGTAGCAGATAAATGAATGTTTACTCTGAGATAAAATGGAGACCCTGAGATGCCTCATGTGAGGTCGATGTGCTAAACTTACGGAACAATTCACCATTTCCCGAGCTTTTCAGGCTTTTGGAATTGCGTGCAAGAGGTTGTAGACCTGAATTACAGGACTCCTCTTCTTAAAAAAAAAAAAAAAGGCACCAGGTCCAGAGCCTTTGAGATCCTTTCCCATAGATTATTTTCAGTGGTAGTTCTGGCATTGAAGTGTCTTTTGTTTAAAGAATGTTTATATATTTTCAGATAATTCATAAAAAATTACGGATAAGGATCATGAGCACACTGTCTTTCTGTATGATTTTTCTGTTCTTTTTTAAAAAAAACAAACCACACCGTACGAACATTTCCACGGCTAATTTCCACATACCCTCCTCTACCTCCTCTAGGTAAAGAATCAACAGCAGGAGGCATCCCGTTGGCTGGACACAGCGCCAAGGGGAGGATGGCGTTGACCTTTGGTGGCCTCTGACCCCTCCCGCCCCCGCTGGGAAACTCTCCCATGCTTAAAAAGGCTGCCACTGCCTTCACTTGTCTCTGACCTTCAGAACCAAAATAAACTGCACGTGACCAGCAGAGCCTAAAGTGCTCAGAGGCACTTAAGGCGCTGGAGGTCGGTCAGCAGTGTGTGGCGGGATTCCTGCGCGGTGAAGAGCTGGGCTACCTGACCTCAGATCCCATCCAGTTTTGGCTTGGTGAGTCTGTGTAACCTGTGTCAAGTTCTGTCAACATCAGCTCTTTCAGGAAATAGAAGTGTTTTGCTCTGAAATACTGAGCACCCCAATTTGAGAAGGTGTGTGATGTGCATGCCAGTGATTAGAGAGATTTTTTTAATTTATAAAGCTCACGAGTTGCTTGTGGGTTTGCTTGAGAATTCCGTAGGGCCCATATAAGCAAGTTAAATGCCTAAACGGTGTGTGCATCATCAGGAAACGTCAGAATTAGATTTTATACTGTGTAAACACACTGGCGAAATGAAAATGGGAGTCACGGAGGAAGATGATTCTCTCTGCCGATAGTCACTTTTGCACGTGAGTGTTCAGGAATCCATCTTATGCTCAAAGCAAAACAGTCCTGTTTTAGTAACACATGTTTCAGGGGTTTGAAAAGAACTCAGTGCTCCACAGCGTGCCTTCCCAGGTGCTGGCTCTGTAAAGACGGCAGCTTCCGTAGAAAGGGGGTGCGGCTTTGGGTGAACAGCACCAGTGTTTGCAAGGGCTGGGGTGGGGAGGGGAAGCAGCGGGCGGCTCTTTGGGAACTCCAAGGGAGCAAACTATCTGAAAGGCACCGTCCTGGCACTGGCCTCTGAGCTGCCAGAAGCAGCAGGACAGCCCTAAAAAGGTGCCGGAGGGCTGGCATTCTGCCTTGTCCCTCTCCCACAGTCCCGTCTGTGCTTCTCCACGTATGCTCGTGCACAGACCGGAGGAGATGTGAGATGCAGGCGATGGGCGTCAGTTGCCGTGTCAGGCCTTCCCCAGGGCAGTGTCTTCGCCTGACTTTCCTCTAAATAATTTCATGCTCACAGCTTTTCATCTGAAGATCCTACAGTGTTGTACTGGTGAGGCGTCTATGTAAGTTTTCTTGGTTAAAAACAGGGACAGCGGGTGGGGGCACAGGCAGAATGCAAGGGGACAGGGTTAAAGAGAGACTGGGAGGAACAGGTGGCGGCACACCCAGGCGCTGCCCAGGGCCGTCGGTCCCTCCAGTGGCCGTGCAGATACAGAGATAAAGGGGAAGCCGTCTCTGCCTTCTCCTAACTCAGTGCCCCATGACGGCGAAAGGCCGCCGCTTAGAGGGCATCTGCGTTGTGCTTGGTGGATGAACGGGGATGCGTTTATTGGGCCGTCATCCCAGCCAGGCTGGGAGGGTTCCAGGAACAGTTCCTTGGAGAGGGGGACTCTTCCGAGGTGAGGAGGCATCGGCCGAGAGCAGGGGATGGCATGGGGTGATGTGTGGGAGAGGGTGGTCCAGGAAAAAGGAGCCTCCCAAGAAGGGGGCTGTAGGGGGTCCACTCTCCATCAGCTCCTCAGCTCTGCTGCCTCACTGCTCTTCCCTCGGGGCTTTTGTCCCGCAGCGTGTGATGTGAGTTCAGCTCTGTCGGCTCTAACAGGTGCTCACCGGCGAGAAGCCCTAGTGGACGAGTCTCCCGTGATCTGTACCCGCTGATGTCTGAAAGCTTCGGTTCCTAGGCCTCTGTGGCTTACTTGGTGCTGTCTTTAATTCATTTATGCGGGAAACGTTTATGGAGCTCGGTGTGTGGTGGGCGCAGGGCGCTGCGGTTTCTGCCTCCCTGCGGGCAGTCTGCAGGGAAGACGTTGAACAGCAAAAACATGCGGCCCAGGCAGCTTGTTGTTTTTTCAAGATGAATAGTATAAAATTAACCATTTTAAAGTGTACAGTGCAGTGGTACTTGATATTCAAAATGTTATGTAACCACCACCTCCATCTAGTCCCCAAACATTCTCACCGGCTTTGCTGTCTCTATGGATTTGCCTATTCCGGGTTATTTTGTGTAAATGGAATCACGATGCGTGGCCTTCTCTCGTGAGCGGCTTCCCTCACGGAGCAGTTTCCCAGCATCATCCGTGCCGTGGTGTGTCTCACCACGTGATGTCCCGTGGTGTGGCTGGGCCCCACGTGGGTCCTCCATCCACTCGCCGCCTCTGCCTTTTGGCTACTGTGAACGTTTGTGCACAGGCATTTGTTTGAGTCCCTGTTCTCAGTTCTTTTGGGCCAGGTGACGTCAATGCCTGTTGTTTTAGCAGCTCAGAAGGAAAACCTCCAGCAATCACCTCCAGGGCCCCTGCTGTGCACCAGGCACCGTACAAGGGGCTGGGCCTGGGCCAGGCGGTCTCTGCTCTCAGCGAGTTTGCTGCCTGGCCAGGCAAGGTGGCCAAGGTCACATGAGTGCGGGCTCGGCGGCAGGACCCTCGGGGAAACGCGGGAGGGCGCGGCCATTGCTGGACCGGGATATTCCAAGCTGAGGGAGGCCCCTGGGGCAGTGAGCCCGTATTGGGGCTGGGGGCAGTGGGATGGCAGTGGCGAGGGGCAGGGCCAGCAGTGAGGGTAGAGGGGGGCAGGCAGGGTCGAGTGACATGTTTCTAGATGATGAGAATCATGATGCTGGATTTGTTCTGTCGAAGAGCTCTTACGGTATTAAGTTTACATTTTAAATAAAAACAAAAGCAACCTGGGTAGTTGTTGCAATGTCAGATTAGCTTCCTGCTGAATAAGATTTCAGCTGTGGAATACGTTAGTCTCCAAGGGCTCCTGTAACCAAGTACCACAAACTGGGGGCCTTAAAACAACAGAAACTTATTCTGCCGCAGGTCTGGAGGCCGGAGGTCCGAGGTCAAGAAGTTTGTGGGACCGTGCTCCCCCCAGAGGCTCGAGGGGAGACCCCTTCCTGGCCTCGTCCAGCTCCGGGGCTTGCTGGTGCCCGCCACCCCGGACTCTGTGCTCTCACAGCTTCCCTCCGTGTCTGCTTTTGGGGTCACCAGTTGCTGCTTTAGGGCCCACCCTGATCCACTGTGACCTCATCTGAACTCGATGACCCCTGCAAAGCCTCTGCTTCCAACAGGGCCCTGTTCACAGGTATCAGGGACACGGCTCAGCCCACGGCAGTAAGCAGGTCAGCTGCATCTCTGAACTTACGTCTCAGGCCCCTGCAGAGGCCGCTGCGTTTTCCAGATCCCATTCCTGCAACCAAGAGAGAGGAGAGAATGCGTGGATGGCAACGGAGGAAGTGAGCCGCTCCCACCTGTTCTGGAGGCAGCTGGTCTGCCTTGCTCAGGGGAATCAGGTTATAGCAAGTTCTGAGGTTTATTTTCTGAAACTGTCATTTTTTCCCCAGAGAGTGGCAAAGACTTGACTTTGAAAATGTGGATACCAGCAGTGGCCGAAGCAGGTGGTCAGAATGGCGGCGTGTCCTTGCATGCTTTTCTTTTTCAGGCATGGAAGCAGCCTGTCTTTACAGCTCAGTGGATTTCTGAGCTCAGCAAAATACTACTTTATTTTATTTTTTTTAAACAACAAC
>JAQZBX010090021.1:0-12563 GCA_029593785.1 Cabassous unicinctus
TAACCTAAGACAGGCACAGTCCCCCCTCTCCATACTATTCGCTTAATTGATTGCAGTCTACAATGTTTTGTTTTTAAACCAAAAGGGAGGAGATGTTGGGGGCGATGTTGTATGAATATAACTATCATGGCCGTCTCTACCTTCTCTTTCTTTGTCTTCTCCTTCTCCTTCTTCCTAAGTTCGCACCACAAAATTCCCGTGCGCGGGAACGCGCGGGAATAGTCAGCACGCCTAGGATCTCAAACTATCCAATCATGTACTGACACCTAAAACTTAAGGCACTTCCCTTTTCCCTCCCCTTTCCCTGCTTATAAAAGAGCTGATTGTAACCCACTCAGTGGAAGAAGCCACAGAGAAGCCATGTTAGCAGAATAAAGAACACATTTTTTTTTTTGTCCGTGTCTAGTCTCATTCCTTCGCTGAATAGCTCGTCGCCGCCGTTGATTTGTCCCGCGGGCCGGGACATTGCTGGGTTATGGCAAGTCTATATTGAACTTTCTTGGGAACTGCCAGTCCTCCACAGTGACTGTACCATTCTATATTCCCAACAAAAGTGAATATGCATTCCTATCTCTCCACATACACTCCAATATTTACAGTTTTCCAACTTTTTAGTAGCAGCCAATCTAATAGGTTTGAAATATCTCATTGTAGTTTGAATTTGCATTTCCCTAATGGTTAGTGATGTTGAACAATTTTAATGTGTTTATTCACCATTTTTATTTTTCCTTTGGAAAATTGTCTTTTCAAGATTTTTATCCATTTTTAATTGGGTAGTTTGTCTTTTTATTATTGAAGTGTATGATATCTTTGTATATCACGAATATTAAACCCTTATCAGATAAGTGACTGCCAAATAGTTTCTCCCATCAAGTTGGCTGCCTTTTCACCCTTTTGACAAAGTTCTTTGAGGTGTAAAACTGTTTAAATTTGAGGAGGTCCCATTTATCTATTTTTTCCTTTTGTTGCTCATGCTTTAGGTGTAAGCCTTAAGAAGCTACTGCCTTCCATAAGATATTGAAAATATTTTCCTATATTTTGTTCTGGGATTTTTATTGTTGTCACTTATATATTTATGTCCTTGATCCATTTTGAGTTAATTTTTGAATAAGATGTGAGATCAGGGTTCCATTTCTTTCATTTGGATAGGGACATCCAGTTCTCCCAGCACCATTTTTTTTAATAGACTGTTCTGGCCCAGTTGGGTGGGCTTGAATCACTTGACTGTAGAAGTGAGGGTCTATTTCTGAGTCTTTGATCTGGTTCTATTTGTTTTCTGTCTGTCTTTATGCAAGTACCATGCTGTTTTTACCAGTGTTGCTAAGTAATATGCTTTAACGTCTGGAAATGAGAGTACTCCATTTTTATACTTCATTTTTAAGCTCTTTTTGGCTCTTCAGGGGCCCTTAACTTTCCAAATAAATTCGATAATTGACTTTTCCATTACAGCAAAAAGAGCTGTTGAGTATTTTATTGAGATTGCATTGAATCTGAATATCAGTTTGAGTAGAATTGATATCAACAATATTTAGTCTTCCAAACCATGAACACAGAAGGCCCTTCCATTTATTTTAGTCTTCTTCAGTTTCTTTTTGCAAGGTTTTGTAGTTTTATGAATACAAGTCCTCTATATCTTTGGTTAAGTTTATTCCTAAATATTTGATTGCTTTAGTGGTTATTAGAAATGGAATTCATGTCTGACTTCCTCCTCAGATTGCACATCAGTAGTATGTAGAAACGCTATTGATTTTTACATATTAATCTTATATCTCACAAATTTGCTGAATTCATCTCTTAATTCTTATATCTTGGTTTTGGATTTTTTCAGGAGATTCTAGATTTAGGATCATATCATCAGCTAATAGTGAAAGTTTAAATTCTTCCTTTCCTATTTAGGTACCTTTTATTTCTTTATCTAGCCATTGTTCCAGCTAGAACATCTAGCACAATATTGAATAACAATGGTGACAGTGGGCACCCTAGTATTGTTCCTGATCTCAGCAGGAAAGCTTTCAGTCTTTTAGCATTGAGTACAATGCTAGCTGAAGGTATTTCATATATGCACTTTACAGTAGTGAAAAAGATTCCTTCTATCCCTATTTTTGAAGTGTTTTTTCCAAGGAATGGCACTATATTTTGTCATATGCCCTTTCTGCATCAATGGAAAGAATCATGTTATTTTCCTTTTTCAATATATCTATGTGGTTTATTACACTAATTGTTTTTCCTGTGTTGAAGAACCCTTTTATACCTGGGATAAAACTCAATTGATCATGGTGTATAATTCTTTTAATGTGCTTTTGGATTCTGTTTGCAAGTATTTTGTTGTGGATATTTCCATCCATATTCATTAAAGATATTGGTGCCTGTATCTGGTTTTGATATTAGGGTGATGATGCCCTCATGGAATGAATTTGGTAGCATTCTTTCCTGTTCAATTTTTCAGGAGTACGGAGCAAGACTGGTATTACATTGTCTTTGTAAGATTGGTAACATTCACCTGTGAAGTCATCTGGTCTCAGGCTTTTCATCTTTGGGAGCTTTTTGATGACTGTTTTAATCTCTTCACTTTTCATAGGTTTTTTTGAGATCTTCTATTTCTTCCAGGGTAAGTGTAAGTGATTTTTTGTGTTTCTAGGAATTTGTCCATCTCCTCTACATTGTCTAGTTTTTTGGAATACAGTTGTTCATATTACCCTCTTATGATAAAATTATGATCTCTCAATTTTGCAGGATCAGTGGTAATGCTTCTCCCTTTCATTTCTGAATTTATATCTTTGTGTCTTCGCTTTTACCATTTTTTCTTTTTCAGTCCAGTTAAGGGTTTGTTGATTTTGTTAATATTTTCAAAGAACCAACTACTGGTTTTGTTAATTCTCTTTATGGTTTTGGTTTTTGTTGTTGTTCTTGATTTCCTTTATTTCGGCTCTGATCTTTACTATTTCTTTTCTTTTGTTTGGTTTGCGATTAGTTTGCTTTTTTTTTTCTTCTAGTTCTTCAAAGTGTGCAGTTAGAACTTTAATTTTAACTCTTTTCTTCTTAATTAATGCATGCATTGAAGGATTTTAATTTCCTTCTCAGCACTGTCTTTGCAGTGTCCCACAGGTTTTGATATGTTGTGTCCTCATTTTCATTCATCTCAAGATATTTGCTGAATTCTCTGGCAATTTCTTCTTTGTCCCACTGATTATTTAACAGTGTATTTTTTAATCCCCATATATTTTTGAATTTTCCATTTTTCCATCCATTATTGATTTTCAGCTTCATTCTGTTATGATCAGAGAAAGGGTTTTATATGATTTCACTCTTTTTAAATTTATTGAAACTTGTGACCCAACATATGGTCTATCTTGAAGCACTTGCAAAGAATGTATATACTACTACTCTGTGGTACAATTCTCTATAGATGACTGTTATACCTAGTTCATTTACTCATTTATTATATTATCCTAGTTCTCTCTTTCTTTCTTTATCCTCTATCCAGGTGTTCTATCCAATACAGACAATGGTGTATTGAAATCACCCACTATTATTGTGGAGATATTTATTTCTCCCTTCAGTTTTGCCAGTGTGTGCGTTGTATATCTTGGGGCACTCAGGTTTGGAGCATATTTAGTATAGTTATTTCTACATGGTGAATTGTCCCTTTTATTAATATATATAATATATGACATGTCATTTATATGACATATGAGATGACATATAATATACAACATATAATATATAATGACATTTTTCATCCCTTAAAACAGTTTTGCATTTGAAATCTACTTTGTCTGATTTTAGTATAGCTACTTCAGATCTTTCTTGGTTACTGTTTGCATGGAATACCTTTTTCCAGGTTTGCACTTTTCCAGTTTTGCACCTTATATCTGAGGTGTGTGTCTTGTAGACAACATAAAGATTGCTCATATTTTTTATACATTCTATTTGTCTAAGTCTTTTTTTAATTAAGAAATCAATTTTATTGATACATATTAATAAAGCATAAATCCTTTCAAAGTGTACAATCAATGATATTAATTTTAATCACATATTTGTACATTCATCACTTCAGTCATTCTTAGAGCACTTTCATTAATCCAATAAAATAATAATTAAAAAAAAAAACAAACAACCAAAACTCATCACCTCTCAATCTCACTATGCTTCCCCTGCCGTATATACCTGTTATTCTTTTTACTTTTCTCTAGTATATTTTCATTCATATTTTGTAAATTCAATCATATATACAATATCCATATTGGTATTTTACATGAGGTTTACTATCTTATAAAGTCCCCTTTTATACTTTTTAGCTTTCATTATACTAATATACATGACCTTAGACTTTCCCTTTCAACCACTGTCACACCCATACAATAGTACTGCTAGTAACAAATACTATAATATGCTCTAACCATTTCTATTCATTTCTAAAGTTTTATAAACAACTTTTTTTCCAAATTCTGCACTGATAAACCCTTAGCTTACCATCCTCTACACTCCTATTTTCTGGGAACCTATATTCTAATTATTAAATCTATGAGTTTACTCAATGTATTTATTTCATAATAGTGCAATCATACACTATTTGTCACTTTGTACATGGCTTCCTTCACTCAATATAATATCCTCCCAGTTCATCCATCTTGTAATATGCTTCACAAGTTCATTTCTTTCTACTGCTGCATAATATTTCATCATGTGTTTAAACCATAATTTTTTAACCAATCATCAGGTGATCAACACCAGGGTGGTTTCCAACTTTTGACTGTTGTGAATAATGCTGCTATGAATATCGGTGTGCAGATGTCTGTTTGTGTCTCTGCTCTTTTGATTGGGTTGTTCAAACCATTAACATTCAGTGTTATTACTGTAAATGCATTACTTATTTCATCCATTTTGTCCTTTGTCTCTATATATCATTCTTTTGTCTATCTTCTACCCTTTATTTTACCCTTCCTAATAATCTTCTTTACTACACTCTTCTCTAAACATCTTGCCCTTGATTTTTCCATTAGAGCTTCAACATTCCGTTTCATAACTCTTGTAATTTTAATCTTTTGGTAAAATTGTCTATCCATTTTTGCTTGTCTGTGAAGACTTTGAACTCACATTTATTTTCAAATGCCAGTTTTGTTGAATACAAAATTCCTGGCTGGTGTTTTTTCTCTTTAGGTACCTTAAATGCATCATACCACTTTCTTCTTACCTAAATATTTTCTGATGAGAGGTTGGCACTTAAACATATCGAGTTTTATGTGATGCTTTGCTTTTCTCTTGCTGCTTTCAGAATCCTTCACAGAATGTGTCTTGAGGTAGGTCTATTCAGATTTATTCTATTTGGGATGTGTTGACCTTCTTAGATATTGATATTTATGGTCATTATTTTTGGTCATTATTTCCTCAAATATTCTTTCTGCGATTTTCCATTCTCTTCTCCTTCTGGGACACCTATCATGTGAATGTTTGTGCATGTCACATTGTCACTCAATTCCCTGAGACGTTCCAGTTTTTTCCATTCTCAACTCTCTCTTGTTGAGAATAATTTCTCCTGTCTTTTCCAGTTCTGGAATTCAGATGGCACTAATTGGTGCACCTTTCCACAGAGATATTTCAGTCTCCATTATGCTGTGTTTTTTCTGGCCAGAGTATAGATTCAAAGTGGTCCTCCTGGCCAAATTCATGGAAAAGACACCCCCATCTCCTGCTCCCATTTCCCTTGTAACAACTGTCAGTGAGGCAGATGTCTTCCCCTGTCAGTCAGCTGCAGTGAGCCAAGCGTTTTATCCCAGCTAAATTTCTTGGGCTGGTGTCAGGAGCCATTCCTGGCCACCAGAGAGATTTGGTATGTCATGTTTATTGTTTTGTGTTCTTCATTTCCTGACCCTCACCTTCCTGGGAGTTGTGTAACAGTGTCCTGGTCTACTGACACCCAAGGTTGGTGCCACAGACAGCTTTTGGCCTTTTCTCCATTGTTTTGGTGAGAGCATTGAGCCCTGCCTGTTAGTCCAATGCCATCTTCCTACTTTTCTTCTGTTTTTATTGTTATACACTTTCTAAATACTTCCAAAGTAGTTTATAACATATTAAATGAACTAAACTATGTTTAGTACTTTACTTTTTAGATCTACACCTTTACCATGATTATGTTAATTAAAAGGCATTTTACTTTTCAATATAGGACAAAACTTTCTCCATTAGTTTATGAAAACCTATAATTGCCAATGCAATCAAGATTGTCTTCCTCTTACCACCACTGAAATGTGCAGATTGAGGTAGCCTCTGACATGTTTCCCTGTTATAAAGTTACTTTGTGTTATAAATATCAATTTAATTTTTATTTAATAACAGCTTCTTGAAATTAGTCATTTGAATATATCAATTTAGAAAATGCCTTTGCAAAGTTCCTGTATCAACCATAACCACATAGACTAGTTACTTTTCTTTTAAATAAGCTTATTAAATTACAGTTAGCAACCAACAAATTTTACTTTATTTATTTAAGTTTTTTTCTTACATTCATCATTCTTTTCTGAGAAACTAGTAATATCACTTTAAGATAAATCTTTCTTTCCTTCTTTAACTTAATTTCACTCAACACAAACTTACAATTTTCATCATCTTAAAGATTTAATAACATGTTAATAAATTAATTAATAAATTTAATTAACAAATTAATTAAATTAAAGATTTAATACATGTTTAATAACATGTGGATGTATTTTATTAGTATCCTATATATCTAGAGATTGCACCCAAGCAAAACAACATTGAAACCATTATAGTTAATTCAAAAGTGTTCCTTTATCCTTCATTCACAGGTGGCTAAAACCTCTTTTATCTTTAATAAAATTCAAAATTGTGAATAACCTTAAAAACATAATGACTGCCAGGTTCTGGCATATATTATAATAGTTTACTTTGTTTTAATTATATTTAGAAAAGTTATTTCCATAGCTTTTAATGACTTTACTTTCTGAAATTTGGTAATTGGGTTACTAATTACTCTCATTTTAAGAAGGTTAAAATGTTTAAATGGGGGGATTACCAGACAAACTATAACTCTTAATTTCTTAGCACAGTAGAAAGAGATTTCAGTTAAACTTACATTTCCCTATTTTGTCATGTCTAGGCCTCTGCCATAGATCTTGCAAAGAGAAGGAGGCCCTGGGGAACTGGGTATTTCAAGGAGCTTAGGAAAAACATTTTATTCTCAATAGTTTCTGTATTCAGATATCTATATTACCTTTCCTTCTTGCTTAGCTTCTCTAATTTGATCTCTAGGAATATTCATTTACATATAAGCACTTATTTTAACTTTTAACAATTTGAATAGAGCTCTTTTAAGAATTTTCATTTGTTAAATTCATATTACCATCCTAATATATGAAAATATACTCTCTACAATGTATACTGCATAAAAAGGCAGACACAAATAGTTAGACACAAAGGCACAAAACCCACTAATGTTACTTATACTTTTCATTCTCCGAAAAAATAAGCTTAACTGTAAAATAACATTTTATTCAAAAGATCTCTTTGAAGGCTATTTCTAATTATTCTAATCTGCGTGTGACCATGCAGTTTTGCACAAGAATTTCATTCTTATTAGCTATTGGCTTATAACCAATGTGATCCCAATGCTTTAAAATATAATCTTCATTTTCCTTACTTCAGAGCTTTGCTTGTTTCCCATTTTGACTTTGACAGACCTTGGATGAGCAACACAAATTGCAGTATGTAGTCCCCGAGGTCATTGAAACCTCAGGCAAACTGGTTTCACCTATGACCTGTTGTTTCAGAATGTTCAGTGTTCAAAGTGGGAGGTTCTTACTAATCAGTCCTTGGAGATAACAGGACTCTGGGAGCCACTGGACTGAAAAAGTGGACATCCAACCCTGCAGGCTGAGAATTAAACCAGGCAGCAATCTTCTCAAAGGTCATGAGGTTCCTCCAGGATCTTGCATGGAGCAAGCAAATTGGAGTCTATGCCTGGATAATCAAGAGAGAAAGCAAGGTTATTAACACCAGTGGAAACACAGGAGACACCAGTGTCTCATATATGCCTTCCCCCAAGCCATGGGGAGCATTGCCATGGATATAAACATGGGACAACAGTGAAAAGGTGAGCAATTACACCCAAGGGTGAGGTCAGTCCTGAAATAATCATAAGCAAAGGACACCTCAGTTTAGAATTACCATCACAATAGCAAGCATACAGGAGGATGAGGTTTGATTGAAGTAACCATAAATAAAGGTAATTTTAATTTAGAATTACCATCACAATACTAGGAGAAGCTAGACTCAAAATAACCATATGCAAAGGTAAGTTCAGAATAGAATTGCCATTACTATAACAAGCATACAAAAGGGTGAGGCTAGACTTGACATAACCATAAAAAAGGTAAGTTAGTCTAAGATTACCATCACAAGCTAAATCCACCCCGTAACAACTATTTTAGATATTATCCTTTTGCTAATTATTATATAAAGGCATCTATATAATGAACTTAACTCTTAGTTATAATTTCTAGTAAGTTTTAACTTTAAAACAAATTGAGCACTTTTATTTATGAACTAAACAACTAAAACTATTTTACTAGAAACATTGCTGTTATGTTTTCCTGCTTTTTCAGCTGTTGAACTAATTCTACTTGTGAATTCTTTTATACATAGAATCCAATTGCAAGACAGTATTGAAATTTCAAGATTTATTTTTAAGTTACCTTTCACCTTTATCCAATTTGTGCAGACAAGCAGGCTGACAAAGTTCAAGTAAGCACAGACTAGAACAAGAGAATTTTACACACTTAATTATCATAGGGTAAGGTCTGATGGAAGCCATTCTTCAGGAACTTTTTAACCTTAATTGATGGCTTATGAGGATGTTCCTTATTCTACAGGGGAGAAATTTACTAAACAGCCTAAGTCTTGATTCCCTGTCCATTCCCCATTAGGCATGACTGAGACTAGAGGGTTCCAGAGTGGCAGGTCAGGACTAAGTGAAATGGCTCTCATGTTAGCTAAGAAATTAACAAATGTATTCATCAGCCAAAGGGGAGCTGATGCAAAGCGCCAGAAATCAGTTGACTTTTATAAAGGGTATTTATTTGGGGTAAAATCTTACAGTCACAAGACCCTAACATGTTCAACTCAAGGTTAGTTCCTCACCAAAGCTTGTTGCCACGTGTTGAAGCAAAATGGCAGGCAACACCTGTGAGGGTTCAGCCTTCCTCTTTCCTCTTAAGGCTTCATTGGCCCAGCTTCTTCCAATCTCAGCTATAGACTGTAGGGCTTGTTTCTTTCCAGGCCTGCTCAGAAACTCAGTCTCTTCAGCTGTAAACTATCAGGTGAATGGCTCATCTCTCTTCCAAAGCTGACAAGTTCTCAAAGCTGACATGTTCTCACCTCTTCTATGTCCATGGCACTCTCTCTATTCCTCTGTGTTCTTCTCTGTGTTTCTACTTCTGTATGTCTCCTTGACTGGGTTTCCATTTATTTAGCACACAAAGGGGGTGGGGACTCACACTGAGTCACCTGAATGACATGGTCAAATCAAAGCCCTAATATTAACATAATTTAATCAAGGGCATGTCACCTGAATCTAATACAATCAAAGTTGTAGCAAATGTACCATCCACATGTAAAATGTTATAATAAGGGAGAGGGGAAAAGAGTGAGGTGTTGGGTATATGGGAATCACTTGTGCTCTCTGTGTGACTTTTCTGTATCCTAAAGCTTCTTTGAAGATAAAATGGAAAAAAAAAAAAAAAGACATTGGGAGAACCTATGGAAGAAAATGTCACTGTACATACAAGACAACAGATCTTAAAGTGATGAAAGACACAATGTCTAAGAAAATTTAATTATTTCAAATTAAATTGTTTTGTATTTTATTGGCTATTTTTAAAAATTATTTCATTTTCTTATTAATTTTATTTGGTTGTTTTTGGGGCTTCATTTTTGGAGAGGTTTTGGATCACAGAAGTGTCACAGCAGTGGTGGGGGTGGATCACTGTTGTGGGGTGTCAGTGCTATGATGAAGCATGAGAAGGGGTTCACCTGGGGCATGCTTCTAAGACATAAGAATATGTTCAAGTGCTCATTGTCTCAGTGGATGGAGATCCACAAAATACCCAAAAGAATATTGAATTCCCATCCTGGGGAGTGCTGCTACATTCTCTAATAGGCCAGCAAGAATCCCCTGAGTGCAATGGAAATGTCCAGTGAAGGAAGACAGACTATTATGCCAGGCCCTTTTGATAATGATGATTGCACTTATGAAAGTTTTCTTGTGAAATTGAAACTTAGCTTAGTAATATATACTGCTCAAGAGTTACCTCCTTACAAGGAACAAGAAAGCCTCCCTGTTTCTCAAATGTGGTCTCTCTCTAAGCCAAACTCAACATAAAAACACACTGTCATTCCTCTGACGTGGGATATGACTCCTGGGGATGAGCTTTCCTGGCACAGAGGGATTATTACTAAGCACCAACTACCAATGGATTTGGAAAAAGACCTTGACCAAAAGGGGAAATGGTAAATACAATTTGAGTTTTTATGGCTAAGAGATATCAAAGTGAGTCAGGAGGTCATTTCAGAGGTTATCCTTATACAACACTAAGGAGTATCTTACTGACTGCCACAATAAACAGTGCCTCAAATAGCAGGGCTCTTGAGCGATCTAAAGATATCCATAAACTATAAGCAGGGCAGACAAGCTCCAGAATGCAGCATCCTATCAGCAGGCCTTAGTTTGGAATTTATGCTCCCCAGGACTCATTTACAGATTCTCTACAAATGGCTTTTCTGCCCCTTTTTATTTGAACCTATAATTAGCACTATATTTAAGAAATATGTTTCTTAGAGACTTAAATCTTTGGTCCACCCATGGGCCAGTTGAGCCTTGAATTTCGGCAGAGTTGCACTCCTACTCTCTAGTTAATTGGACTCACCCAGGACAACTAACAAGAACATGATGATGGACAACATTTATCCCAAGGAACAGAGAGTGTCTGCAACTGCAAGCAAGATAGCTCTATCCATCTACCCCATGGGATCTAAGCCCCATGTCAATTAGAAGCAGAGTGGTCATCACCATCCCCAAATCCTGAAGATTAGGGAATGAACAATGGACTAAAGTAAACTTATTATTATTCTACTATAGATATATTATTATTCTAGCAATGAAGGAACTCTTATCTTTGATGTAAAGGCTCTGGCCACCAGAGGTTCTGAGGGATGGGTGAGGGAAGAATAGGTGTAATATGGGGAATTTTCAGGACATTTGACTTGCCCTGCATGACATTGCAATGACTAATGCAGGCCATTGTATAGTTTGTCATAACTTGTGGAATTGTGCAGAACACAGTGTGAACTATTGTGTAGACTGTCCTCCTTGGTTGGTAGCAATGCTTCAATATAGGATCATCAATTGTACCACATTAATGATGGAGGTTGTTAATGTAGGAAAGTATGGGAAGGGAGGGAATGGGACATTTGGGAATCCCTTATATTTTTTACGTAATATTTATGTAATCAAAGGTTTTTTAAAAATAAAAAAATTGTAAGTTATTTATTAAATACATCCAAATGATGGTAAGATTAGGAAAAAAAGAACCATCTATGTTGTTTACCAAAGATTCACCTTAAACACAAGGACACAGCAAAGTTAAAAGTCAATTAAAAAATTTCTTTGATTGTAACAGAATGAAGCTGGAAATCAATAATGGACAGAAAAATGGTAAATTCATAAATATATGGAGATTAAACAACATACTCTTAAATAATCTGTAGGTCAAAGAAAATATTGCAAAAGAATCCAGCAAATATCTTGAGATGAATGAAAATGAGAATACAACATAACAAAACCTATGGACACCACAAAAGCAGTGCTGAAGGGGAAATTTATAGTCCTCAAAGCTTACATTAAATAAGAAGAAAGAGCAAAAGTTGAATATCTAACTGCACACCTGGAGGTACTAGAAAAAGAAGAGCATACTAATCCCAAACCAAGCCAAAGGGAATAAATAGTAATAGTAATAGAGAGAATCATCAATACCAAAAGTTGGTTCTTTGATAAGATCAACAAAAATGGCAAACCCTTAGCCAGACTGACAAAGAAAAAAAGAGAAAAGATATAAATAAAATCAGAAATGAAAGGGGGAACACTTCTAGTAACCCCACAGAAATAAGAGTGATCATAAGAGGATACGATAAACAACTATATGCCAAAAAAGTGGACAATGTAGATGAGATGTACTAATTCCTAGATACACAAAAACCACCTATCTTGACCTTAGAAGAAATAAAAGATATCAACAAACCAATCAAAAGTGAAGAGACTGAAACAGTCATCAAAAATCTCCCAAAGTTGAAAATCCTGGGACAAGATGGCTTCACAGGTGAATTCTATGAACCACTGCACACTGATCTAATACCAATCTTGCTCAAGCTTTTCCAAAAACCTGAACAGGAAAGAATGCAACAAAACTCATTCCACAAAGCCACCATCACCCTAATACCAAAACCAGTTAAAGAAACTACAAAAAAAAAAAAAAAAAAAAAAAAAAAAAAAA
>JAQZBX010090022.1:0-12561 GCA_029593785.1 Cabassous unicinctus
CAGACAGAATTTTGCCTGAAGACAAACTGTATTTCTTTAAACTGCCTATGATATGATTTTGTACTTGAATTGTTACTGATTTAAGTTTTTTGAGAATTGTAATGTATTTTTGGAATTCAGAGGGTGGAATGTAACCATTGGGGAATTTGATTTAATTATGAATTCCAAAAATATAATTGGATTATGCCTGTAATCTGATCTGTTAATCTGGGCATGATTGAATTTTGATTAGGGCGTTGACTGGGCCATGTCAGTCAGTAGGGCATTGAGCCCCACCCCCTGGTGGGTGGGGAATTGAATATAAAAGTCAAGGCAAAGAACAGAGTTGAAGCAGTCTTTCGAGAAGCAGCTTTGATGTTGGAAAGAAGGCCCCAGGAGAAGAGAAGCAAACTGTTCGCCTGATCGCCTACAGCTGACCTTGTGGAGGAACCAGGAGCTAAGCCCGGAGAGAAACGCAGCCCCGGGAAGAGAGGAACCCCAGAAGCTTGAACCGTGGCAAATGTCAGCAGCTGTCTTGCTCCAACACGTGACAATGGACTTTGGTGAAGGAAGAAACTTATGCTTTATGGCCTGGTAACTGTGGACTTCTACCCGAAATAAATACCCTTTATAAAGACCAACCCATTTTTGGTATTTCACATTAGCACCCCTTTGGCTGACTAATACAGATGGTATGTCAATGTAGCTTTGATTTGCATTTCTCTAAAAGCTAGAGATGTAGAGCATCTTTTCATGTGCTTTTGAGCCATTTGTACTTCTTCCTTGGAGAAGTGTCTTTTCAGGTCCTTTGCTCATTTTTTAAAGGATTGTTAATCTTTTTATTTTTGAGTTGAAAGATTTCTTTATATATGCAGGATATTAGACTACTATCAGATATATTGTTGCCAAATATTTTCTCCCATTGGCTAGACTACCTTTTTATTTTCTTGATAACGTCCTTTGAGGTGCAAAAGTTTTTAATTTTGAGGAGATCCCATTTATTGATTTTTTTCTTTTGCTGCTCATACTTTAGGTGTGAAGTTCATGAAACCATTTCCTATTAGATGGGCCTGTAGATGTTTCCCTATATTATCTTCCAAGGTCTGAATGGTCTTGGCTCTTATATTTAGACATTTGATCCATCTTCTGTTGATTTTCATATAAGGTGTGAGATAGTGTACCTCTCTCATTCTTTTGGACAAGGATATCCAGTTCTCCAAGCACCACTTGTTGAAGGGGCCATTCTCTCCCAACTGGGTGGGCTTGGTGGCCTTGTTGAATATCAGATAACTGTATATGCAAGGATTTATATTAGAACTCTCAATTCAGTTCCACTGTTCAATGTGTCTATCCTTGTTTTCACACCTGTAGCTTTTTAGTATGTTTCAATGTCAAGTAGCGTGGTACCTCCAACGTCCTTTTTCTTTTTCAATACATCTTTGGTGATTCAGGACCTCTGGATTTTTATTGGGATTGAATTAAATCTGTAGATTAGTTTGAGTAGGACAGACATCTTGATGATGTTTAGTCTTCCTATCCATGAACAGAGAATATTCTTCCATTTATTTAAGTCTTCTTTGGTTTCCATATACAGTGTTGTGTAGTTTTCTCTATATAAGTCCTTTACATCTTTAGTTAAATTTATTCCTAGGTATTTGATTCTTTTAGTTACTATTGTAAATGGTATTTTTATCTTCATTTCCTCCTCAAATTGCTTGTTATTGGTGTACAGAAATGCTACTGATTTTTGAGCATTGATCTTATAGCCTGTGATGTTACTGAACTCCTTTAATTTTTAGAAGCTTTGTTGTAGATTTCTCAGGGCTTTCTATGTATAGGATCATGTCATCTGCAAATAATGAAGTTGTTATTCCTTCTTTTCCAATGTGGATGCCTTTTATAACTTTTTCTTGCCTCAGCACTTCAGCAAGTAATTCTAAGACAATGTTAAATAGGAGTGGTGATAGTGGGCACCCTTGTCTTCTTCCTGATCTCAGAAAGAAGGCTCTTAGGATTTCACCATTGTATATGAGGTTCAGTTTGTGTTTTTCATATATACCCTTTATCGTGTTCAGAAAGTTTCCTTCTATTCCTATCTTTTGCAGTGTTTTTATCAGGAAACGGTGCTGTATTTTGTCAAATGCTTTTTCTGCATCTATAGAGATGATCATGTAATTTTTTTTCTTTCAATCAGTTTATGTGGTGTATTATATTTATTAATTTTCTTATATTGAACCATCCTTGCATACCTGGGATGAAACACACTTGGTCATGGTGTATAATTATTTTGATATGCTGTTGAATGCAATTAGCAAGTATTTTGTTAAGAATTTTAGCAATATACGCTCATTAGAGAAATTGGTCGGCAATTTTCCTTTCTTGTGGTATCTTTATTTTGCTTTGTTATTAGGGTATGTTGGCATCATAGAATGAGATAGGCAATTTTCCTTCTACTTCTATTTTTTGGAAGAGCTTAAGCAGAATTCGTGTTAGCTCTTTCTGGAATGTTTGGTTGAACTCACCTGTGAAGCCAATTGGTCCTGGGCTCCTCTTGGTTGGGAGGTTTTTGATAACTGAATCTATCTCTTTACTTGTAATTGGACTGTTGAGTTCATCAACTTCTTCTTTCATCAATGTAGGCTGCTTGTGAGTTTCTAGGAATTTCAGTTTCATTTCCTCTAAATTATCCATCAAGTTGGCATAGAATTTTTCAAAGTATCCTCTTATGATACTCTTTATTTTGGTGGGGTCAGTAGTGATATTCCCCTCTTCATTCTTTTTTGTGTATTTGAATCTGCTCTCTCTTTTTCTTTGTTAGTCTGGCTAAGGTTTTGTCAATTTTATTAATCTTCTCAAAGACCAGCTTTTGGTTTTATTTTTTCTAGTGCTTTCTTAATTTCTATTTTATTTAGTTCTGTTCTAAAATTTGTTATTTCTTCCCTTTTACTTCCTTCGGGGTTAGTTTGTTGTGGTTTGTCCAATTCTTCCAAGTGTGCTGTTAAGTCTTCAATTTTAGCTCTTTCTTCTTTTATATATATGTGTGTGTGTGTGTGTGTGTGCACGCGTGCATGCATTTATGGCTATGAATTTCCCTCTCAATACAGCTTTGGCTGCATCCCAGAGGTTTTGATATGTTGTGTTGTCATTTTCATTATATTCGAGGTAGTTACTGATTTATTTTCAGATTTCTTCCTTGACCCACTGTTTGTCTAAGAGTGTGTTGCTTAGCTTCCATATCTTTTTGCCTAATCTGTTTCTCTGGTCCTTAGTGATTTCCAATTTCATCCCACTGTGGTCAGATAAATTACTTTGTATAATCTCAATCTTTCTGAATTCATTGAGAGTTGTCCTGTGGCCTAGCATGTGGTCTATTTTGGAGTATGATTCATGTGCACTCGAGAAGAATGTATATCCTGCTGTATTTGGGTGCAGCATTCTGTATATGTCTATTAGGTCCAGGTCCTCTAATGTATTATTCAGAGTCTTTGTTTCTTTATTGATTCTCTGTCTGATGTTCTGTCCAATGGTGATAATGGTGTATTAAAGTGCCCTACTATAATTGTAAAGGAATTTTTTTTCTTCACTTAGTTTTTCCAGTGTTTGCCTCATGTATTTTGAGGCACCCTGATTAGGTGCATAAATGTTTATGATTTTTCACCCTTCTTGATAGATTACCCCTTTTACTAATATATAGTGTCCAACTTTGTCTCTTACAAGAGTTTTGCATTAAAGTCTATTTTGTCCGATATTAGGATAGCTCTTCCTGCCCTTTTTTGATTATTATTTGCTTATAAAATTATTTTCCAACCATTCACTTTCAGTCTCCTTGAATCCCTGGATCTCAGATGGGTTTCTTGTAGACAACATATAGATGGGTCATATTTCCTTATGCATTCGGCAATCTGTGTCTCTTGACTGGTGAGTTTAATCCATTAACATTTGGTGTTATTAGTCTAAATTAATTTCTTACATCAGTCATATTATCTTTGGTTTTACGTATATTATATGTTGTTTTTATTTCTCTTTTTGTCTTTTTAGTTATTCTTACACTCTCTTCCAACTCTATCTCTCCTGTTTTTTTCTTTCAACCTGTAGAACTTTCTTTAGTATTTCTTGAAGTGCAGATTTCTTATTTGCATATTCTCTTAATTTCTGTTTATCTGTGAATATTTTGAGCTCTCCATCATTTTTGAATGCCAGCTTTGTTGGATCAAGAACTCATGGCTGGAAGTTTTTTTCTTTTAGTACCTTGGCTATGTCATACCACTGTCTTCTTGCCTCCACGGTTTCAGATGAGAAATCAGCATTTAATCTTATTGTGCTTCCCTTGCCTGTGATGGTTCTCTTTTCTCTTACTGCCTTGAGTATTTTCTCTTTGTCTTGAGCATTGGACATTTTGATAATTATATGTTTTGGAGTAGGACTGTTGGGATTTATACTGTTGAGGTGCACTGTGCTATCTGGACATGCACATCCATCTCCCTCAATAGGGCTGGGAAATTTTCAGCCATTATTTCCTTCAACACTCCTTCTGTTCCCTTTCCCTTCTCTCCACCTTCTGGGATGCCTATAATGTGTATGTTTGTGCATTTTGTGTTGTCGGTTAAATCCCTAATTCCTTGCTGGAATTTTTATATCTTCTTATCTATCTGTATTATTATCTGTTTGATTTCAGATGTACTGTCTTCCACATCATTAATTCTTTCTTCTGCCTGTTGAAATCTGTTGTTATGTGAATTCAGCATCTTTTTTACTTCTTGGATTGTGCCATTCATCACCATCATATCCGTTATCTTTTTATGTATGTTTATAATTTCTTCAGTATGTTCTGCCAGTGTCTTCTTAATATCCTTAATCTATTCCTGTACTTCATTAAGTTGGTCCATGATATTTGTTTGGACAGCTTTTATTAGATGTTTGATGTTCTGTATCTCTTCCTGGTTTTTAGCTTGTTCATTTGAATGGTCCATGTCTTCCTGTTTCTCAGTATGGTTTGTAATTTTTGTTGCCCTCTGGTCATCATTTTATCTTGATGTATTTATTCAGTTGATTAGCTTCTCTCTCTGCTCTAGAGTATTATTTACCTGGTGGTTCTGTGTGTGTGTTAAGTTTTCTCTTTTACACTTTCTTCTTCTTGTTCTATTTCCTCGCTTTTTTCTATGTTCCCTTGAAGGAAAAAGATTACGGTCAGAGGAATTGAAAGAGGTAAGAAAGGAAAAAGGATAATAGTAGTATTGATAAAAGTTAGAACAGCGGCCATATCAGACTTAGTAAAATGAATATTTAACTCATGTAGGCAGTGTAGAGAAATGGCGGGGGGGGGGGAAGTGGAGTACTTACAATCGAATGGAAACCAAATAAAGATAAATATATAGAATGATTTAAAATGCCAGAATGATGAGTAGAGAGAGAAAGAGTAAAGAAAGGGCTGAAAGGAAAAAGTAAATACAAAATAAAAGAAAAGAAAACAGAATAGGCAAGGTAGAAATTGACACCCATGAAGCTAAGGACTAATAAAAAAAGGTGGAATGTAAGAACCACAATAGAATGCAGAAGGTGGAAAGATGAAGGAATGAAAAGAGATAGCATTTGTAGACAAAATCACAATACATAGAGAGTGGAAAATCAAGGAAGTAGAAGCACAGCAAAGAAGAAACAGGCTAGCAGTACCTGATTTTTAAAAAAGGAGGGGGGAGGAAAGAGGAAAAGAAAACAAGAAACAAACAAAGAAACCCAAACAAACACACAAGCATGCAGTCAAACAAAGCTAAGGAAGAACAGCGTTACTTCTTGGGCCCTTGTGGAGCTTCTCAGCCTGCTTTCATTAATCAATTACCTGCAGCCTTCTCTCTGCAGGTTTTCAGAAAGATTTTAGTGATTAAATTAAGTTGAAAAAAAATTTTTTTGAAGAAATAACAGACCCAAAAGAAGGCCTCTTTTGGACCACCCCTGTGCCAAGGGGACCCTAAATAGGCTTGTAGAAGCTTATCAAACACTTCCCACTGCCTGACCACCCCCCCTCAGGGGAGCTGAGACTGATACTCAGCACAGAACTATAAAATTGGCTCGCTCTGCCCCCTCCCAAGCCAAGCCTCTGTGTTCCACAGCTGTTAGGTGAATCAGGCTTCCTCAGCAGATTCACCTCTCTTATCAGCCTGGCACCACTTCTAGCCAGCTGGTTTGCTCCCAAAAAGCTGCAAGGTGGTCCAGGCAGCCAAATGGACAGAAACACTGATGAATGGAACTGAATCAAAAACTCAGAAATAGACCCTCACATCTACAGTCTACTTATTTTGACAAGACAGTCAAGCCTTCCCAGCTGGGTCAGAAGAGTCTATTCAACAAATTGTGCTGGAAGAACTGGATAGCCATATCTAAAAGAAAGAAAGAAGACGCCTAGCTCACATTTTACAAAAATAAACTCAAAATGGTTCAAGGACCTAAATACAGAAGTGGCAACCATAAAAATCCTGGAAGGAAATGTAGGGAAACATCTTTGAGAACATGTGGGAGGTAGTAGTTTCATAAACCTTACACCCAAAGCATGATCAAAAAAAGAAAAAATAGATAAATGGAACCTCCACAAAATTAAACATTTTTGCACCTCAAAGGACTTTGTCAAAAGGTTGAAAAGGCAGTGGACTCATTAGGAGAAAATGTTCGGCAATCCCATATATGATAAGGGTTTAATATCCATGCTATACAAAGAGATCATACAGCACAACAATAAAAAGACAAACTACCCAATTAAAAAAGGGGCAAAAGACTTGAAAAGACAATTGTCTAAAGAAGAAATACTAATGGCAGAGAAACACATGAAAAAATGTTCAACATCACTAGCAGTTTGGGGAATGCAAATCAAAACGACAATGAGATTCATTTCATACCTACTACACTGGCCTGTATTTAAAAGTGAGAAAACTGTAAATGTTGGAGGGGATGAGGAATGATAGGAATGATTTTTCACTGTTGGTGGGAATAAAGAATGTACAGCAACTGTGGAGGTTTTTTTGGCAGTTCCTAAGGAAATTGAATATAGACTTGCCATTTGACCTGACAATACCATTACTAGGCATATACCCAGAAGAACTAAGAGCAGAGAAGTGAATAGACATCTGAACATCAATATTCATAGCAGCATAATTCACAGTAGCCAAAAGTTGGAAACCCAGGTGTCCATCAACTGATGAATGGATTAACAAATTGTGGTATATACACATGATGGAATATTATGCAGCGGTAGGAAGAAAAGATGTTGTGAAGCATATGACAACATGGATGAACCTGAAGCACATTATGTTGAGTGAAGCAAGGCAGACATAAAAGGCCAAATACTGTACAACTGAGCTATTATGAAATAAGTATGCTGTGTAAAATGAGAGAGTTAATAATTAGAATGTAGGCCACCAAAAAATAGGAAGGTATAGATTGGAAAGCTGATGGTTAATCTGTGCAGAATTGGTAAAAAGTTGTTTGTAAATCTTTGTAAATGAATAAAATTTGCTAAAGCATATCATGGTGTTTGTAACTAATAGTGCTATTGTATGGGTATGACAATGGTTGAAAGGGAAGGCCTAAGGTCATGTATATTACTTGAAGGAAAGCTAAAAACTGTAACATGGAACTGTGTAAGATAGTAAAACCTCATGTAAAACACAAATATCAGTATATTGCATATATAGGACAGCTTTTACAAAATATAAATACAAATATCCTAGAGGGAAGGAAAAAGAATATCAGCTACATACTACAGATGAAGCATAGAGACATTGAGAAGTGATGAGTTTTGTTTTTTGTTTATTATTATTATTGGAGTAATGAAAGTGCACTGGGAATGCTTGGGGTGATGAATTCACAAATATGTTATTACACCAAATACCATTGATTATACTCCTTGGTGGTTTTAAGCTTTATTAATATATATCAATAAAATTGAAAAAAAAAAAGTGACACCAGGATTGAAACCTAAACAACCTGGCTGCACAGTCCCTGTTTTAAGCAGTTTAGTACATAGAACTCAATGGCAGAGTGAACTTTCTACTTTGCTTACTGAATTTATCAGGTCTCCAGAAAATGCCCTATGAAGCACTAAAGTTCTTCAGTAATATACTATGTAAGGAGTACATTATTAGAAAACTAGATTCCACTGGTCTTTGTTACAGATCATTCAGTTGGTTGATACATGTAGAATTTGGAATTTTGATACAGAGTGATCAATATCAAGACATTAAAGAAGAAGGATTAGAATTAGTAGTAGTAGTAGTAGTAGTAGACAAATAATAGGAAGAAGAAGAGGAATAATAGTCACTATTATTAATATTAAAAGAAGACAATGATGACATTTGAGAAGGAAGAGGGGAGAGAGAGGATGGTAAAAGAACATGGATGAAACCAGATATACCTACAGTGATTGTGAGATTCCATTAAATTTCCAAGGTACAGTATTATAACCCTAAGAAGATATGATACTGACAAATGTGGAATTTTTCAGAAAGGAAATACATGAAGCCAAAGTAGTGAATAAGATTTAAGAGGACATATAGGACTTTCACTTCTACTTAAGATGTAGAAATCTTCAACGACCATTTCCTCAATCTTACCAATTTTAAAAAGCCATAAATTTACAATAGAACTTTTCTTGAGCTCACCAGAAAGATGAGGTTGTAAAAATCTAAGAAATCATATTCGACAGAGGGACAAGCCGCTCCAAGAGGAAATGGAACAAATGAATACTTTGCCTTGGACAGAGGGTGGGAGAAAATGTGGTCACTGTACAAAGAGATTGGAAGAATACAGATACATTTTACGGAGTCATTAAAGCCAAATTTGAGCTACAGTGAGGATTGTGAAAAACAGTGAGCCCTAGATTTAAGGGCTTTGCATTCACCCTCAATATCTTCTCTGCAGGTCTAGATCAAATGCTCATGAGAAAGACGAGGAGCAGGTTGGGAGACCTTTGGACAAGGTAAAAGAATAATCCACAAAATACCCACAATTCTCCTCCTTTCTTACAAAATAAGTAATTGCTATGGCTTTACAAATTATTGCTTTATTCATACTTTGGTCTGATAAAAGGTACACAAAATCTGTGATGTGCCATCATAGAATTGCCCCTGCAAAATGACAGCATGCAGTTCCATCTTCTCTTAGTGTGGCTTGTCCCTCTGTGGAATATGATTTCTTAGATTTTCACGACCTTATCTTTCTTGTAGGCTCAAATGAATACCAAGTTTTGCTTCCATTCTTCCTCTCCCTGGTTACCCACCAAAGACAAAATCCTTTAATAGAATCTTTATAAAATCCTCTTAATTAGAAACTGCATGTGCTCTTTCTCACTGCAATAAGTAACAATAGAAAATTGTCCACCTCAGGTGTTCCTGGGTCTTAGGCTAAAGAGCATTGACAATTACAAGGTTAGAAGATCTATTTGAGAGGATAAACAACATTAATGGATACAAGAGAAATTGCTCCATAAGGATGGAATCTATAAGGTATGTCCAATGAATTGCAAGAAATATAACTTTTAAAAAGCACTCACACAACATAAGACAAAAATATTTTATCAACAGGACATTCAGTATGTCTATAAAGATGAGGAAGTAATTGTGAACTTGATGATAAGCCAATAGGAAATAAACAGAAAGAAAAATGTTAGAGAAAAAATAAAACATGGGGGCAGATCTATCTGAGAACTGTGGTACAATGTCACACTGTTTCATATAAATAGAGTTAGTATACTATGCAACAATAGAAAGGGAGTGCATCAGAAAAAATATTTAAGAAATTAATGATCATAACTATTTTGAATATAAGGAAAGACATCAGACCTCAGAACTATGATTATTAAAAGGACCTACTAAAAAGTGAAAAAAACAAATAGCAGATCAGCCAGCAAATGAAACACATATAGACTCTTTGCTCTCACAACTGAAAAACAAAGAATATTAGAAAATGATGATGGAAGTCAGAGGATAGTATATATCACATTCTGAAAACAACCCATGAGAATTATAACAGACATCATCAAAACTGATGCAAGCCAGAACAAAATAAAGTCAAATTTCAAACACTGAAAGAAAATAACTGTCATTTTAAGATTCAACACGAACTTAAATATCTTTGAAATATAAAACAAAATTAAAACTTTTCCAGGAAATTAACACACACAGATTTGTGCTTCAAGAATTTTCCAGGTATAAAGAGAAATGATAACAGAAAGAACCTTGGGTCTACTCCAAGAAATAATAATATATATATAAAAATGAAGATAAATATATCTAATACTGGATTTTTAAAAATTTGATTGTTTTAAAATAACTGTATATAGGAAAATTACATTGGTTCATTTGAGGCTTGAGTCACATATAAAGGTAAAATTTATGAAAAAACATAACAAAGAATGGAATGATGAACTGCATCTCTACTACTCAAAGGATAATCATCGCTGGGGCAACCATTGTGAAAGGAGGAGACAAAACTGCCAAGGTAAGGAATGAAAGGAGGGATAACACTGTAGCCCCTACAAATATTAAAAGAAGAGTAATAAAATTTTGTAAATATCTCATTGCTATTACGTTTTATAATTTAGATGAAATATACAATTTTTTAAGATGTTCACACCAGGAACATAAGTTACCTGAAAATGTCTGCACCTATTCAAGGAATTGAATTTTTCCTAAAAAACAATCTACATGAAAAAAAATTATTTTCCCAATGTGAAAAAATATGTTTCCCTAATACTGTGTAATGTGGACACAGTGCTATGTAAAACCTCTACACACATGGAGAAGAGGACAACATCTTGCAAGATGGGAGAGCAACAACATGGAAAAACCTGGGAGCCAGGACTAACCATGGAAATAAGTTACCACAAACCCTAGTAAGCAAAAGTCTGCATTGATACATCTAAGGACGATACTTTCCCCATTGTTGAGCCATGCTGTTTCTGAAATGCTTCCATTTTTTCTATTTATTTTTATTTTATTTTGTAAAAAAGATTTAGGTTACATGAATGTTACATTGAAAATATTGGGGTTTCCCATATATCCCACCCCTTTCCCCTCCCCCACTGTCCCACATTAACAACATCTTTCATTAGTGTGGTACATTTGTTACAATTGATGAAGCACTGCTACTAACCATGGTCTATAGTGTTAGTTATTGCTTACAATTCGCACTTCACAATTTTATAGGTTATGACAAAATATAGTAGCCTGTATCCGTTATTGCAATATCATGCAGAACAATTCAAATGTCCCCAAAATGCCCCATTCTTCCTTCTCCCTCCCCTCAGAACCTCTGGTGGCCACTGCCTTTATAGCAATGCTGAAACCCTTTCTTACACAAGGACAGCCTCTACCTGACTAATACAGGCTCTGTCCCTATCCATATCAAATCACCTGACATATCTTTCTTTACTTTACAAAGTTCCTTTTTTTCTTTAAATAGGATGATACATGTATGTTTGAAAAGATTTAGCTGGTATTTCCAATGTCCTACTGTCTTCTCTCAGCATCTGGAATAGAATGTCTGTCAGCAACCTATACTTGTAACAAACACAGTAATTTTTGTTAATTTTTTGAAAAATATAATAAAGAAATGGATTATATTTCAACTCTGACAAGAGTAGTATACTTTTGTAGAAAAAGTCATACCATAGAATGGTGATGAAGAACATGAACTCTACAGTCTATCTGGGTTCAAATGTGAGCTTATCCTTTAACTTTTTGGCTAACCATGATCCAGTTGTTTATCCCTCTGTGTCCCAGTTCTATCCTCTGTAAAATTCAGCCATTCAAGAACATTTATTGGGGCATTCCTCTAGGTCATGGGGATACAGGAAGGAACCTAACTGGCCATAATTTGTTCTCAGAGAGCTCTCATAGTAAATGAAAACAGAGAAGAAACAAAAGGCATAAACAAAATATAAAATATTATTTAGTTTTATTGTTATGAAAAATTCAGCAAGTATGAGGGAAGGAGCAGATGTGATTTTAAGTAGTGTGGTGAGGCATGGTCTTATGAGGAAGAGAATGAGAAAAGATCCAGTTATCTGGGCAAAGCAAATTTCAGGAAGATTAAAAAATGGAAAAAGTCCAGCCATCATCAGGACTAATGAGTAGAGGGAAGGAGAAGTGTGAGGTCAGTGTGGCCACACCAAAGAAAGCCTGACAGGCACAAAGATGAAGGATGCATTCAGAAAATTGAGGAGAGGCAAGATCTTGTTGTCCCTGGAGGCTCTTATGTTTTGATTTTTACCCATTTTGGAATTCATGTAGGTTTCATTAAGCAAAGTGACATGATCCAAATTACATTTAAGACTAATAGTCTTAAATGTACATTGAGATTAGACTCAGAGGTGATAAGGCAGAAAACAGGGAGGCAATCTAGAAGCTTCAACTATGATTTAAAGATGGAGATGATGGGTCTTTTGGCCAGGGCGGTAGCAGAGGAGGTGTTGAGAAATAGTCACACTCCAATATATTCTGTAAAGAGAAGCAATATGATATGGCAATGGACTGGTTGTGAGGTGTGTGACACAGAGAAAATTAGACGGCTATTCTTTTTTTTTTTTTTTTTTTT
>JAQZBX010090023.1:0-12560 GCA_029593785.1 Cabassous unicinctus
ATCTGGTCCTCAGAAATCATTGCACAGAGGTCATGTGTAAGTTGTTAAAATCCCAATTTAGCTAAGTGCATTGAGCAAAATGCTCTGAGAAATGATATGTTTAATGTGGCACTGAAAAAGAAGAAGCATCTCTCATAGTTAGGAATTTTAAGAAAAACCAAGAAATATTCCATAAATTTAATGCTTACCCAAATGGAAATTACTTGAGGTCCTGGGGCCAATTCTTACTATACTGTGTCTAGACACACATAAAAAACACAGATGGCCAACTATTAAAGAAAGAGATCCATTTTGATGGTTGATTGAAGTAGGTATTCAAATAAAGATAAGTTTCCACTTTCTCCCTCTACAATGGCTACAACAGCAGCTCTATCATTCCAGTCTCTCATTAGTGAATGTCTTTCATAAAAATTTTATTGAAATTTTATTGAAATATATCATTCATATAAGAACATAAATAAACAATACATGTATAGTAAAATTTGTGAATTTACAAATCAAAAATCCATACAGGAGTCCCATTCACCACGCCACACCTAACACATTTCATTTTTATGAGAAATTTGTTAGAAATTATGAAAGAGCATCATTAAAATTTTATATGTGCAGTAATATTTAGCCCATACCTTACAATTGGTGTATTATTCCCTAACCCACCCAATAATTTAAAAAATCCCAATATTAGTAATATATATTTGATATCATTCAGGACAAAACATTCTCAATTTTGTCCTATTGACCACATTGCATCATCTATCACTGGATTCCTCCTGTTATATATTCCCATGCTTTGTACAAACCATTTAAAGTGTATACACAGTGACTTTCATTTTTATCACAAACTTGTGCCGTCATCAACTCATTCAATTTTAGAACATTTTCATTACTTTAAAAGGAAAAAAAAAACATAGCCTTTTATAACACCTATTGTTTTCCCTTAGTATTGAAAAAAAATATCTTTTTGCCATTGCTGCAAAATACTGCAATATTAATGGTAGCTATCATCCATAAGCTAAATTAGTTGTAATTTTCCCATGTATCACTATATTCTTAGAATTTTTAAAAAGAAGAACAATTGTATTTATACTATTAACCAGTCTTCACACACCACTGAAATCACTGTTATACATTCCCTAGGTTATTCTTTAATTTCCTTTCAATTGACTTTTATATCGACATACTAATCCTGTCAGTCACAAACACATTTGTAAATAAGCATGTTTAGCTATACTCATTACAGTGTGTTACTCTGAATTGTACTCATTTTCACACTTTTACAACTAACCTTATTACTAATGATATATACGTTAGGTATCATCTCCCATTCTCAACCCAGCTTCTCTTTCCTAGTAACCTAGGAGTTACCTCCATGAGTTTATGCATCAAATTTAGTTCATATTAGTGAGATAATACAGTATTTGTCATTTTGTGTTTGGCTTATTTCACTCAACATAATATCCTCTAGGCTCATCCATGTTGTCATATGGATTCCAATTTCGTTTCCTACAGCTGAATAAATTTCATTATGTGTATATACCACATTTTGTTTATTCATTCATCCACTGATGGATACTTGGACTGGTTCCATATTTTAACAATTGCATATAGTGCTGCTGTGAACATTGGTGTGTAAATGTCAGTTCACATCCTTGTTTTCATTTCTTCTGAATATATTTCATGTGCTTTTTGGCCATGTGTATTTCCTCTTTGGAGAAATGTCTATTCAACTATTTTGTATTTTTAAAGTGGGTTGCTTGTCTTTTTATTACTGAGTTGTATGATCTCAATATAGAGCAAAGGTATCAAACCCTAATTGGTTATGTGTTTTCCAACTATTTTATCCAATTGAATAGATTGCCTTTCTTGACAAAGTTTTTGGAAGAAAACAATGTTTGATTTTGAGGAGGCCACATTTACATTTTTTTCTTTTGTTGCTCATGCTGTGGGTGTAAGGTTTAAGAAACTACTGCCTACAAAAAGATCTTTTTCACATCTCAATAATTATTTTTTATTATATTTTGAGAGAAGATTTAGATTACATAAATGTTACATTGAAAATAAAGGGAGATTCCCGTATACACCACCCCTTCCATCTCCCACTTTTCTCCATTAACGCTTTGATTACTGTTGTACATTTTTCACAGTTGAGGAACACATATGGAAGCATTGGTACTAACCGTGGACTATAGTTTATATTATAGTTTACAGTTTGCATCATACATTTTTATAAGTTATGACAAAATGTATAATGGCCTGTTTCTGTTATTGTTATGTGATTCAGAACAATTCCAATGTCCCCAAAATGTGCCATATTACATCTGTTCTTCCCTCTTCTTCCCCTTAGAACCTCTGGTGGCAACTGCCTGTATATCAATGTTACTCTTCAATTGCTAGAATAATAGTAAGGATATTTTAATCCACAGTTGTAGTCCCCCTTTCTGTTTTATCAGTCTTCAATCTTGAGGACGTTTGGATGATGATGCCCACTCTGTTTCTGACTGAGAGGGGACTTAGATCCCAGGAGGCAGATGGATGGCACTGTCTTGCTTGCAGTTGTTTGGAATGCACATTGTCCATCATCTTTCTTTTGTTAGTTGTCCTAAGTGAGTCCAATGAACTAGAGAATAGGTGTTGCAACTCTGCTGAGATTCAGGTCTTAACCTGAACAGAATGAAGATTTCAGTCTCTGGGAAATATTTTTAATAAGTATAGTGCTAAATATAGGTTCAGATAAAGGGGGCAGAAGAGCCAAGTGTAGGGAAATTATAAATGAGTTAACTCTGTTACATTGGGAAGCATATATTCCAAGTCAATGCCCAATGACAGGGTGCCCAATTCCTGAGATTGTCTCCACTGCCTACAGTATCTAGATGTCCCTAGAGCCCTTAGGATTGTTACTGTTTGAGGGTCTGATTACTCTGGCAGTCAATGAGATCCTCCTGAGGTGTGCATAAGAGTAACTTCTGGAATGACCTTCTGAATGACATTGAAAACTCTTAGCCACAAACCTCATATGTATTTAATTTTTCCCCCTTTTGGTCCAGGTCTTATTCCAAATGCATCATGGTTGGGCTTTGGTAACAATCCCTTGATGCCAAGGTGGCTCATCACCTGGAGTGATGTTCCATGCTGGGAGCAAGGTAATGAGTTTATATGCTGGGTTTGGCTTAGAGAGAGGCAACATTTGAACAAAAATGAAGATTTCAGGAGATAACTCTTAGGCAATATATAATCCTAAGCAAAGTTTCAATTTCACTAGTGCAAGGTTCATAAGTACAACCATCAATATCAAGGGCCTGGCATAATGGTCTTTCCTTCTTCAGTAGGTACTGCCCATGTACCCAGGGGATTCTTGCTTCTGTATTAGAGAATGTAGCAGGACTTTCCAGGATGGGAATTCAATATTCTTTCAGTTATTGTATGAGTCTCACCCACTCTATTAGTCAGCCAAAGAAGTGTTGATGCCAAATACCAGATATCTGTTGGCTTTTATGAAGGGTATTTACTTGAGGTAGAAGCTTACAGTTACCAGGCCATTAAGCATAAGTTACCCACCTCATGAAATTCTGTTGCCACATGTTGGAGCAAGATGTCTGCTGATGTCTGTGAGGGTTCAGGCTTCCTGGGTTCTTCTCTTCCTCGGGCTTGTTTTTCTCTGGCCTCAGCTGCCCTGCTAGTTCCACAAGGCCAGCTGTAGACTATCAGGCTACCGGCTCTGTCTCTCACCCCAGGGCTCAATTCTCTCTGGGCTCAGCTGCTCTGCTTCTTTGTGTGCTTACTTCCTGGGGCTCCAGCATTAAAACCCAAACTCTCTTCTCTGCCATGTAGTTTTATCTGTGAGTCTCCACCTACCAAGGGGGTGGTGTCTCAAAGTCCTACTGACATGGTCCAATTAAAGTGCTAATCATAATTTAATCATGCCCAGGTACAGACCAGTTTACAAACATAATCCAATATCTATTTTTGGAATTCATAAACAATGCCAAACTGCCACACCCACCAAGACAAGAACCCATGACCTACTTGCACATATTCATATGCTTCAGATGCATGCTCCAGGTGCACCACTCTACACACATTCCCCTATCACCGAATTCCCACAGCAGTGATCCTCCTCTGCCACGTTGTGACATTTCTGCAATCCAAAACTCTGCACCCAAAAGCCAAAAACACATAAAAATAATAAGAAAATAAAATAATAATAATTTTTAAAATAAAAACCAAAATATAAAAATAAAAAAAAATTCCTTGTATCTGTCACAATCGTAAGATCACTTATCTTTCATGTACAGTGAAACTTCTTCTGTATGTTCCTCAACTATCTCTTTTTTGCTTTATTTTCAAAAAACTTTATTACAGAAAAGTAACATACAAAATATAGGGGATTCCCATACACCCCATACTCTCCTTCTCTCCCACACTGCCCTATTAATGACATCTTACATCAGTGTGGTACATTTGTTACAATTAAAGCATTGCTACAAGCCATGCAAAAATGATTTACATTGTGGTTTACATTTTGCTTCATACATTTTACAGGTTTTGACAATGTATAATGTCCTATATCCATCATTGTAAAATCATGCAGAATAATTCCAATGCCCTCAAAATGCCCCATCTTGTATCTATTCTATTCTTCCCTTCCCCTCCCCTCAGAACCTATGGTAACCACTAAGTTTGAATTTTGAATTTTGAAGACTAAGGTTCATAGTTACATGCAATAATATTGAGGGATTGGCATATGGGTCTGCTTTCTTTTATTAGGCTTTGCCAATGTTCTTGAGAGATTCCTGCCCCTCTTTATGAAAACATAGCAGGACTCCCCAGAATGGGAGTTTAATATTTTCTTGTTTATTCTTTCAGTCCCTAACCACTAAGATAACACAGTATGACAAGAGGAACACAATCACATTCTATGGTAGCATGCCCCAGGTGTGCCCCATCTGCATATGCTCCCATCCCTAATACCTTGAACCAATAAACCACCCCTGCCATATTTGCCAAAAGAAAAGCCACCATTGTAATTGTTTTTTTTTTATCTTAAAGGCTATATATTTTATTATTATTCAATATGGATTTTAACACCTGTCAAGTTTTTTTTTTCATATATATTTTAAAAGATGCTAGGATTATATAGGTGTTACACAAAAATTACAGGGATTCCCGTGATCTCAACCTACCATACCTCCCATAACATCACACATAAACGTCTTTCATTAGTGTGGCACATTACCTGCAATGGATATACACATCCTGGGGCTTTGCCACTAAGCATAGACCACAGTTCACATCATAGGCCACTCTCTCTCCCACACAGTTCTGTATGGTATATGCTGCTCTAAAATGGCCTATATCTGCCACAACAATGTCACTCAGGACAATCGCTAAGTCCTGAAAAAGCCCCTGTATTACAACTGCCATTCCCCTCCCTGCCCTGAAAGCATCTAGTGGCCACTGACTTCACCACACTGTTATAATTTCTTCCATTGCTTGAATCCCAATATATCTACAACAGAATACCATTGAGTCCACTGTAGTCCAGAGATTTTCCCCCAATCCTGAGGGGATTGGAATGGTGAAGTCCACTCCATCTCCCAGTGAAAGTGGGCTTAAATCCCATGGATATGGTGGATGGGATTATCTTGCCTTCAGCTGCAGGCTCTCTACATTCCCTGGGATTGCCATTGTCCATCATCGTAGTCTCCTCACCATGTGAGTTGGGTGAGTCCACTGAGCAGTAGAGCAGTAGCTGCAGATGCACAGAGATTCCAGGCACAGCTGGCACATAGGCAGGCCAGAGGATCCAGTCTCTGGAAATACACCTACAAACTCAAGCCTCACATATGGGTTTGAATAGAAGGGTCTGATGGACCATGTGCAGGGAGAACTTATTTGAGTCCAACTCTGTCACTCTCAGGAGCACAGTTTCCAAAGTAGAGACTACTGAGAAGGAATCAATCTTTGTGGCTATCCCCCCTTATATAGGACCTGGGTGTCTCCAGAGCCCTCAGGAGTCCCTCTGTTTGGGGTGATATCCACTTTGGTGTTCTATGAGATCATAGTGTGGTGTGCGTAAGCTTTATCTCTGGGAAGACCTCCCGAATCTCTTTGAAATCTCTTAGCCACATGACCTCATTTATCTTTACCTTTTCCCCCTTTTATTCAAGGTTTTTTTCTTTTTTTTCCAGTCGTGTTTCCAGTTAGCACTTGGTATTAATCCCTTCTTGCCAGGGAGGCTCATCCCTGGGAGTCATGTGTCACGTTGGGGAGAAGGTAATGCATTCATATGCTGAGTTTGGCTTAGAGAAAGGCCACATTTGAGTAACAAGGAGGCTCTCAGGTGGCAACCCTTAGGCACCCCATAACAGTAACCCAAGTTTCAATTACAAGAGCGTAGACTCATAAGGCTAGTCATCAATAATAAGAACCCATCAGTGGACCATCCTCTTTTGCCAGACACTGCTGCTGCATTCGGAGGCCTGTTGCTGCTCCCTTGGAGAATGTGGCAGAGCTCTCCCAGTTGGGAATTCAGTATTCATTCATTTATTGAGTGATTGTCTATCTACCATGGCCATGCCCCATCCCTCGAACATTTAAACAATTTTATATAATTTTCATGTATATTCAGATGAACTTACTCCCATGAATCCCCCATCCCAGACACGCCCCCCAATGATCCTCTGCAGCCTTCATTGTAACCCTTCTGTGACCTAAACCTTCCTTGAAGATGAAGCCCATATAATAACCAAATACAATTAATAAGAAAATGAAATAATAGTGATAAGCTTAAATGCAAGAGATAAAATACAAGGAAATTCAGAAAAAAAGAACTAAAAATAAAATATAATTAACGGATTGGGACATTCAAAAAAAGAAAATGGGGAAAAACAAAAGAAAAAAAAATTTTAATTATTATTACTATTGTTTTTTCTCCTTTTATCACTGCATTATCGGATGTCCAGTGTGTACTGTGACATCTTCCCTCTCTCATTCCCCAGTGTCTCCCAAATTTTCATTTAGTTTTCAAAGAAGTTTTAGGTCACAGCAAAGTCACACATGGAATACTAGAGATTCACATATACCCAAACTACCTACCCCTTCCCCACCCCATATTAAAACTATTTTTTTGTGTGTGCATGGTAGCTTTGTTATAACTGTTATACAGATAGTGAAACATAGTTACTAAACATTGTCAATGGTTTACAGTATAGTTTACAATTTAGATGGTACAGTTTAATATTTTTTGATGATATTTACCATGTGCTGTGTCCATTACTGTAAGGTAATGAAGAATACTTTCCATGACCATTAAATACCCCATTTCATCTTTTCTATTCCTTCCTCCCCACCCACTGGGGCATATGACACTCCCCTGCCTTGGCTAATGGGATGACAAGATTCATAGTTACATGCTCTGGGTATCCTAACCTACCCTTCCTACTCTACCCTTCCGTTAACCCTGGACCACCAAACCCAGTAAAATCTCTACCCACCTGTCCTACCCTTCAATATGTAACTATACTCAATCGATTTACCATAGATTATGTCCATATGGGTGATTGCTACCAACCTACCTGTCTCTCTCTCTCTCCCTTGTTAACCTATCTTTCAGACAGTGGTTCTCAGAGACTGCTCACTTTCCTCAATTCAAATCAATGAGGTCATAAACTGTTCATCCATCAATGCCTGGTTTGCTTCACTCAAAATAAGGTCTTCAAGATTCATCCATGTTATTCAGTGTGTTACCACTTTATTCTTTTTACAGCTGAGTAATATTCCATTGTATATATGTATCACATTTTGTTTATCCATTCTTCTGTTGATGGGCACCAGGGCTGATTCCAACTTTTGGCAATTGTGAACAATGTCTCTATGAACTTTGGGGTGCATATATCTGTCCGTGTCTTTGCTTTCAATTCTTCTGTGTATATACCCAGTAGTGCAATTGCTGGATCATATGGAAGATATATTGTTAGTTTTCTGAGGAATCATCAAACTGCCTCCACAGTGGCTGGATCAATCCACAATCCCAACAGCAGTGGATGAGGGTTCCTATTCCACCACATCCTCTCCAACATTTATATTCTGCTGTTTTTTTTAAATAGATGCCATTCTGATGGGGGTAAGATGGTATCTCATTATGGTTTTGATTTGAATTTTCCTAATAGCTAGCAATGTCAAGCATTTTTTCATTTGCTCTTTAGCCATTTTTATTTCTTCCTTGGAGAAGTGTCTTTTCAGGACACTTGCCCATTTTTTAAATGGTTTGTTTGTCTTTTTATTTTCGAGGTGTAGGATTTCTTTATATATGCAGGATATTAGGCTCCTATCAGATATATGGTTGCCAAATATTTTCTCCCATTGGGTAGGCTGCCTTTTTTTTTCTTAATAACATCCTTTGAGATGCGGAAGTTTTTAATTTTGATGAGATCCTATTTATCTACTTTTTCTCTTGCTGCTCATGCTTTGGCTGTGAAGTTCATGAAAACATTTCCTATTACAAAGTCCTGTAGATGCTTCCCTACATGATCTTCCAAGGTCTTTATGGTTTTGGCTCTTATATTTAGATCTTTGATCCATCTTGAGTTGATTTTTGTATAAGGTGTGAGATGGTATTCTTCTCTCATTCTTTTGGATATGGATATCCAGTACTCCAGCAACACTTGTTAAAGAGGCCATTCTATCCCAAATGAGTGGGCTTCGTAGCCTTGTCAAATATCTGATGACTGTATATGTGAGGAGCTATATAAGAACTCTCAATTCGGGTCCATTTTTCAGTAGGTCTATCCTTGTGCCAATACCATGTAGTTTTAATCACTGTACCTTTGTAGTATGCTTTAAAGTCAGGTAATGTGATACCTCCACCTTCATTTTTCTTTATCAATATGTCTTTGGCAATTCGGGGCCTCTTAGCACTCCAAATATATTTTGTGGTTAGTTTTTCCAGTTCCTTAAAAAATACACTGTTGATTTTTATTGGGATTACATTAAACCTGTAGATTAGTTTGGGTAAGATAGATATCTTGATGAAGTTTAGTCTTCCAATCCATGACCAGGGAATATTTTTCCATTTATTTAAGTATTCTTTGATTTCCTTTAACAGTGTTGTGTAATTTTCTGTATATAAGTCCTTTACATCTTTAGTTAAACTTATTCCAAGGTGTTTGATTGTTTTAGTTACTATAGTAAATGGTATTTTTTTTATTTCCTCCTCAAATTGCTCGTTATTGGTGTAAAGAAATGCTACTGATTTTTGAGAATTGATCTCGTAGCCTGCAACATTACTGAACTCCTTTATAAGTTCTAGAATCTTTGTTGTAGATTTCTCAGGACTTTCTATGTATGGGATCATGTCATCTACAAATGATGAAATTTTTACATCTTCCTTTCCATTCTGGATTCCTTTTATTTCCCTTTCTTGCCTCAGTGCTCATGCAAGTACATCTAAGACAATGTTAAATAGTAGTGGTGATAGTGGGCATCCTTGTCTTGTTCCCAATCTCAGAGGGAAGGCTTTTAGGGTTTCACCATTGAAAATGATGTTAGCTTTGGGTTTTTCATAGATACCGTTAATCATATTCAGAAAGTTTCCTTCTATTCCTATCTTTTGCAGTGTTTTTATCCGGAAAGTGTGCTGTATTTTTTCGAATGCATTTTCTGCATCTATAGAGATTATCATGTCATTTTTTTCATTCAATCTGTTTATGTGATGTATTACATTGATTGATTTTCTTATATTGAACCATCCTTGCATACCTGGGATGAAACCTACTTGGTCATGGTGTATAATCCTTTTGATATGTTGTTGAATGCAATTAGCAAGTATTTTGTTGAGGATTTTAGCATGTAGGTTCACTAGAGAAATTGGTCTGTAATTTTCCTTTCTTGTGGTATTTTTGTTTGGTTTTCGTATTAGAGTAATGTTGGCATAATAGAATGAATTAGGCAATATTCCTTCAACTTCTATATTTGGAAGCGCTTAAGAAGAATTGGTGTTAGCTCTTTCCAGAATGTTTGGTAGAATTCAGCTGTGAAGCCATCTGGTCATGGGCTCTTCTTAGTTGGGAGGTTTTTTACAACTGATTCTATCTCTTTACTTGTATTTGGACTGTTGAGTGCATCAGTTTCTTCTTTCACCAATGTAGGCTGTTTGTGAGTTTCTAGAAACTTGTCCATTTCCTCTAAATTATCATTCTTGTTGGCATATAATTATTCAAAGTATCCTCTTATGATGCTTTTTATTTCTGTGTGGTCAATAATGATATCGCCTTGCTCATTCCTTATTTTGTGTATTTGCATCTGTTCTCTCTTTTTCTTATTTAGTCTGGCTAAGGGTTTGTCAATTTTATTGATATTCTTGAAGAACAATCTTTTGGTTTTGTTTATTATTTCTAGTGCTTTCTTATTCTCTATGTCATTTAGTTCTGCTCTAATCTTTGTTATTTCCTTCTTTCTATTTCCTTTTAGTTTAGTTTGTTGTTTTTTCCAATTCCTCCATGTGTGCAGTTATGTCTTCAATTTTAGCTCTTTCTTCTTTTTTAATATATGTATTTATGGCTATGAACTTCCCTCTCAGGACTGCTTTCGTTGCATCCCATAGGTTTTGATATGTTACGTTGTCATTTTCATTAGTTTCAAGGTAGTTACTGATTTCTTCTGAGATTTCCTCCTTGACCCACTGTTTGTCTAAGAGTGTGTTGTATAACTTCCATATCCTTGTGCCTAACCTGTTTTTCTGGCCCATAGTGATTTCCATTTTCATTTCATTGTGGTCAGAGAAATTACTTTGTATAATCTCAATCTTTCTGAATTCATTGAGAGTTGTTCTGTGGCCTAGCATGTGGTCTATCTTGGAATATGTCCATGGGCACTCGAGAAGAATGTAAATCCTGCTGTAATTGGGTGTAGTGTTCTGTATATGTCTATTAAGTCCAGATCCTCTAATGTATTGTTGAGAGCCTTTGTTTCTTTATTGACTCTCTGTCTAGATGTTCTGTCTAATGCTGATAATGGCATATTAATGTCCCCTGCTATAATTGTAGAGGCATTTATTTCTCCACTTAGTTTTCCATAGTTTGCCTCATGTATTTTGAAGCTCCCGGATTAGGTGCATAAATATTTATGATTGTCCTCACTTCTTGAGAGATTACCACTTTTACTAATATATAGTGTCCATCTTTGTCTCTTACAAGAGTTTTGCTTTTAAAGTCTATTTTGTCTGTTATTAGAATAGCTTCTCTTGCCCTTTTTTGGCTATTGTTACCTTGTAAAATTGTTTTCCAGCCATTCACTTTCAGCCTCCTTGAATCCCTGGGTCGAAGGTGGGTTTCTTGTAGACAGCATAATTATGGATCATATTTCCTTATGCATTATGCCAATCTGTGTCTCTTGATAGGTGAATTTAGCCCATTAACATTCCGTGTAATTACTCATAACAAATTCCTTACTTCAGCCATTTTTTCTTTGAGTAAATGTGGGTTGTATGTTGTTTGTTTCTGTTTTTGTCTTTGTAGTTGTTTTTAAACTCTTCTCCAACTCTGTCTCCCTTGTTTTTTCCTTTCAACTTGTAGAACTTTCTTTAGTATTTCTTGAAGTGCAGGTTTCTTATTGACATACACTCTTAATTTCTGTTTATCTGTGAATATTTTGAACTCTATCATTTTTGAATGTGTTTTGCTGGATAGAGAATTTGTGGCTGGAAGTTTTTTTTATTTAGTATTATGACTTTGTCATACCACTGTCTTCTTTCCTCCATGGTTTCAGCTGAGTAATCAGCACTTAATCTTATTTCGCTTCCCTTGTATGTGATGGTTCTCTTTTCTCTTGTTGCCTTGAGTATTTGCTCTTTGTCTTGAGCATTGGACCGTTTGACAAGTATATGTCTTGGAGTTGGCCTTTTGGGATTTATACTATTTGGGGTGTGCTGTGCTTCCAGGGTCTGCATATCCATGTCTCTCAATAGGTTTGGGAAATTTTCAGCCATTATTTCCTTCAACAGTCCTTCTGTTCCCTTTCCCTTCTCTTCTCCTTCTGGGATGCCCACAATGCGTATGATGGTGCATTTTGTGTTGTCGGTTAATTCCCTGAGTCCCTGCTGGATTTTTTTCTATCTTTTTGTCTATTTGTTCTACTATCTGTTTGATTTCAGATATATTGTCTTCCACATCACTAATTCTTTCTTCTGCCTGTTCAAATCTGCTGTTATATGAATCCAGCATCTTTTTGATTTCTTGCATTGTGTCATTGGTCACCATCATATCCATAATCTTTCTGGGTATGTTTACAATTTCTTCAGTATGTTCTACCAGTGTCTTCTTTATATTTTTAATCTCTTCCTTCACTTCCTTAGGTTGGTCCATGATATTTTTTTGGAAAGCTTTGATTAGTTGTTTGATGTTCTGCATCACTTCCTGGTTTTCAGTTTGTTCATTGGATTGGTCCATGTTTTCCTGTTTCTCAGTGTGGTTTGTAATTATTTTTTGCCCTCTAGTCATCATTTTATCTTGATGGATTTATCCAGTTTATTAGCTTCTCTCTCTGCTCTAGAGTTTTATTTAGCT
>JAQZBX010090024.1:0-12568 GCA_029593785.1 Cabassous unicinctus
ATATTACTTAGCTACAGTGGTAAAAACAGCATGGTACTGGCATAAGACAGATTGACCAATGGACTGAATCGAGAACTCAGAAATAGACCCTTTCATTTGTAGTTAAGTGATTTTTGACAAGGCTGTTAAGCCCAACCAGCTGGGCCAGAACAGTCTATTCAACATATGGTGCTGGGAGAACTGGTAGCCATATCCAAACGAAAGAAAGAGGACTCCTCACACCAAATATAAAAATTATCACACACCATATATAAAAATTAACGCAAAATTGATCAAGGACTTAAATATAAAAGCGGTGACCATAAAACTCCTCAAAGAAAATGTACGAAAACATCTTCAAGATCTTTTGGTAGGTGTTAATTTCTTAAACCTTACACCCAAAGCACGAGGAACTAAAGAAAAAATAGATAAATTGGACCTTTTCAAAATTAAACACTTTTGCACCTCAAAGGACTTTTCCAAAAGGGTGAAAAGGCAGCCGACTCAATGGGAGAAAATATTTGGAAATCACATATCTGATAAGGGTTTAATATCCATGATATATAAAGACATAACTCAACAAAAAGACAAACTACTCGATTGACAAAAGACCTGGAAAGATAATTGTCTAAAGAAGAAATACAAATGGTGAAGAAACACATGAAAAAACACTCACTATCACTAGTGATTAGGGAAATGCAAATCCAAACTACAATGAGATATCATTTCACACCTATTAGATTGGTGACATTAAAAAGTCAGAAAACTGTAAATGTTGGATATAAAGGATGTGGAGAGATAGGAACTGTAAGGATCTGGAGAGATAGGAATGCTTATTCACTGTTGATGGGAATGTAGAATGGTACAGCCATTGTGGAAGACAGCTTGGCAGCTCCTAAGGAAGTTGAATATAGACTTGCCATGTGACCTGGCAATACTATTACTAGGTATATACCCAGAAGAACTGAGAGCAGTGACACGAATAGACATCTGCACACTGATGTTCCTAGCGGCATTATTGGTGATTGCCCAAAGTTGGAAACAAACCACGTGTCCATCAATTGATGAATAGATAAACAAATTGTGGTGGATACACATGATGGAATATTATGCAGCTATAAGAAGAAATGAAGTCATGAAGCATATGGCAACATGGATAAACCTGGAGGACATTATGTTGAGTGAAGCAAGCCATACATAAAAGGACAAATACTGTATGATTGTGCTGTTATGGACTATATATATTATGTAAACTCATGGAATTAGAATATAGGTCATCGTCAAATAGAATGAGGGTAGAGAATGGAAATCTGAGGGTTAATCTGTACAGAATTGGTTAAAAGGTTGTTTGTAAATCTTTGGAAATGAATGGAAATGGTGAGAACACATCATGGTGTCTGTGACTAGCATATAGGTATGACAGTGGTTGAAAGGGTATGCCTAAGGACATTGTATTAGTCAGTCAAAGGGGTGCTGATGCAAAATACCAGAAATTGGTTGATTTTCATAAAGGGTATTTATTTGGGGTAGAAGCTTACAGCTACCAGGCCACAAAGCATAAGTTACTTCCCTCACCAAAGTTTGTTGCCATGTGTTGGAGCAAGATGGCTGCCGACATCTGCCAGGGTTCAGGCTTCCTGGGTTCCTCTCTTCCCGGGGCTTGTGTCACTCCACAAGGCCAGCTGTAGACTATCAAGTGAACAACTCATCTCTTTTCCTGGAGCCTTCTCTCCTTCCTCACGATCAAGCTCTTCTGTGTGCTTACTTCCCTGGGCTCCAGCATTAAAACTCAGCATCAGAACTCCAACTCAAAACTCCAACCCACTCCTCTCCTCTGCCATGTAGTTTTATCTCTGAGTCCTACTGATGTGGTCCAATCAAAGCCCTAATCATAACTTAATCACACCCAGAGGAACAGACCAGTTTACAAGCATAATCCAATATCTATCTCTGGAACTCATAAATAATGCCAAACTGCTACAGACATGTATATTACTAAAAGGAAAGCCAAAAAATGTAACATGGTACTGTATAGCATAGTGAAACCTAATGTAAAATACGAATATAGGCAATATTGCATATATAAAACTGATTTTATGAAATATAAATACAAATAAACTAGAGAGAAGGAAACGGAATAGCAGCTATGTATGGTAGGGGAAACAGAGAGATTGAGAGGTGATGAGTTTTGTTTGCTTTTTGTTTATTATTATTATTATTGGAATAATGAAATGCTCTAAAAATGAAGTGATGAGTGCACAACTATGCAATTATATCAAATACCATTGATTGTACACTTTGGATGGATTTATGCCTTATTAATAAGTACCAATAAAATTGATTTGATTTTAAAAACAGGAGATGATAATAAGAGCTGCCCTCATTGCCTGTGGTTTGACCCTCACCCATGAATGCTCACCATGGGAGCCTGGTGGCCTGGTGACCAGAAGCATGGATGCAGTCAGGTCATGGCATCTTCACTAAGGTCCTCACAGAGGGTTTAAGGTAATGTCTGGGTTCTGTGACATGTTCTGCAGGTTGAGGAAGAGGCAAGCATAAGGCTTGATGAGTTTTAAAGTAAGTGCCAAGAAGTACACTTAGGGGGATCCATACATGACACCTGTACAGTACCAAATGTTCTCTTGATACATTTCTCTTATTGATCTTTCCAAGGAGGAGAACCTTGAGGTTTCCCCCACCAAACCAACCCCCTGATACACTATTATGCGCTATTATACAATGACTATTTTGTATTTTGGGGGAGTCCAGTGGTTTAGTCAGGAAGTAGGTCCCATCCCATCTTACCCAACTTCACCAAATTCTGTCTTACCCCCTCTGCTGCACCCCACACCAGCTCACTACTCCCATCTCTCTCTCTCTATTCACCCCACCCCACTCCAACCCATGTCCTTCCCCTCCCTACTCCTCTACTTCATATTTGCTCCATTCATTTCTTTTCTATTTCATTCCATTTATCCAATATCATCCTAGCCCTTCCCTTGTTCCTGCATTCCTCTCACCTCCATTTCATCCTGTCCAATGTGTAATTGAGAGTCCAGCCTACCGAGCAATGTAGACTCAGTGATACGGATGGCTTGCACTCGACTCCCACCCAAAGCCTGGCACGAGAAAACATTTTAAGAGGAGTGGTTCTCACATCTCAAATAAAGACAACCATTACTCTTGCCAGGCACTGTCCTAAGCACATTGATTCTCTTAAACAGCTTAATGAGGTGAATTGTATTTTTATCTCCATTTTTTCAGATGAGCAAACTGAGGCACAGAAGGTTAAATAACTTTGTTAAGGTCAAACAGCCTCTGGGTAAAATAAGCAGAAATTGCACCCAGGTGCCTGTACTTTTATCCACAATGGCAGATGTCTCAGTGAGATGATGATCAAGGTCTATTTTATTTTCTATCTTGAATAAGAAGTTGTGATGTTTAAACATTTGCAGCACAAATAGAACAGTAATTCACATGTCAGTAAAGTACCCCACTGCCACTCTCTGTTACTGTGGTCCAGGTGGGACTGACCCCATCCTTGGCTTCAGGGGTGGCCACATGACCAGGTCTGACCAATCCTCCTGGCTATAGTGATTAATTCAGTGGTGGATGCTTGATCAATGACACTTGGGACTTGATCACAATCCCTTCAATTTGGGGTTTTTGATGGTCTGAACTAGTTGTAGAGTGGGATACTATAAGTTGATTGGCCAGGCTTGGATCGTGTGCCCAGATCTGAACCAATCACTGTGGGGAGGGAATGAGACAGAATGATGGGCTCACCATGGCAGGCCTAAGCCCTGTTCACCTCTACTCAAATTGCATGGATTGCATAGGACAGGAGGGGTCCCCAAAGACAACTGGGTGCTTACACTCCAGAGGAAGAGGGAATGGAGGTGGGAGGGCAAAAACGAGATGTTCACTGTACCCCCAATCCATGTTCCTGTTGTCTTCAGCCCTGATTCAGGCTGGACTGATTGCTCTTCTACTGTCCCAGCCTGGCCACAAGCCCAAAGAGAAGAAGCAAGCCTAATCCTGCAAGCAAAGCAAAGCGACACCCCTGGCAGGCTGATTCCCAAGATTCCCAGGCTACCCTTCTGCTGAGATGCTTCCATTTCATCAAGGAGTTCCTGAGCCCAAGGCCTGAGCTCTCTTCTCTCTCTCGATTGTCAGATGAGGCCTCTATTTTGGATCCTGTCCCACATTCCTGTTATAGGTACAGACTGTCCAGGCTCCCCATTCCCCCATTAAGGAAATGCAAACTGGTGGTCCATGGTGTTTTCTTTGACTCTCACAGTTTTAAAAAATGGAATTCATTGACATTGTTGGAAAAATGGGGACATTTCATATGAAAATCTAGACTTCCAGATTGTCTTGAAAAACTTGGAAGATCTTGTATTACAATGAGCTGAGTAGCTGCTGCCCAAGACTGATGGGCATGCATTATTCAGTTCACCACAGTTAAGCCTGGCCCACTTCAATCACCAGGTCTCCATGGGAATTGGTTTAGGCCCTTGTTCTCCGAGCCTGGGCCCTGCCTTCTTTTTGCCAGCCTTCTCCCTTGGAGCTGTAGTGGTCCCTTGGAATGCTACCCGGGCTTCCTCTGTGCTGAGATCACAGATGCAATGAGAAGCGTCCTACCACCCTTGCCAGGTGACCTTGGTGAACCACTGAAGCTCTGGGACTCGGGTGCCTGTGGGGGAGAGACAATGAAATAATAGATGTGAATGTCTTAGAAGCGAAAGTGCTTAAACGCTGATGTGTGACTTGGTTAAGACCCCGTTTTTTTAGTACTTTGGGCTCATTTGGGTTCTGGGGAAATTTAAAATATGTCAAAAGCACATCTGGCTGGCAGTAAATTGAGGGATTTTACTATTTTCAGGTATCTAGTGACTTGTTTTAAACCTTCCTCCAAGGGGATGTTTTTGTCCAAGACATATAAGTCAAAGGAAATATCTTCTTCCAGGGTAATAGCAAATTATCTTTTCTAGTTTTTAGCCTCCTCCATCATAACACTGTAACTAGCCACATTGTGGGACTGGGTGGGATGAGGAGATGGGAAAGGAAGGCTGTTGAAAGATAAAGGAGAAATGAGCTTGCTGCTTTGTCTTGGGTGTGTCCTTATTTCTCATCCTGAACTCTTCTTCATCTTAGGAGTTTTAGAGACCACTCGTAACTTTACTAACCAGTGTGATGCTTGGGTCCCTCCCTTATGGCCTCATGACCAGATGAGTACCAACAGTAAATCCATCCTTCATAACAGAGCAGTTCTCAGAGCAGGGTCAATGGCCCAGGCTCCACCCCCAGACCTAGGAATCTGCATTTTACCAACCACATCCTAACCAGGTGTCTTAGTTTCCCAGGGATGCTACAACAAATGCCATACAATGGGTTGGCTTAAACAATGGGAATTTATTTTCCCATGTTTTTGGAGGCCAGAAATCCAAAATCAAGATCTCAACAGACCATGCTTTCTCCTGGAATCTGTGACATTCTGGTGGTGGCTTGTCACAATCCTTGGGGTTCCTTGGATTGCATCTCTGGCTCCATCACATGATGGTATGCTTCATTCTCTGGCTTCTTCTGACTTCTGGCTTCTACTTCTGCTCTGTTAGCTGTGTCTTGGTCTAGATTTCCTCTTAGTATAAAAACTTCAGCCATATGGATTAAGGGCCACACTGATTCAATATGGCCTCATGGAAATAGGATCTTTAAAGATACTGTTCACAAATGAGTCCACACCTTAACTAATGATAGCACTTTCACAGGTCCTATTTACAAATGAGTTCACACCCAAAGAAACATGGATTAAGACTCAGCCCCAACACAAGAAAAACAGTCACATGAAGTTTTGCTGATTTAGAGTCTTAATTTCAGAGGTAAAGTTAAAAAATATATAGGCAATGGAAGTTGGGTTTTTCACTATGTGGCTCTGTTTCATAGATAAGGTTTAGCTGGCTGGAGAGCTGCAGTATTTAGATCTGGATTTCAAGGATTTAGGCATTGAAAAGATTATGGTATCCCCCAGATCTACCAATATTAGTTCAAAATAAAAACAACATTAAAGCACAAAACACAAAATGTACATGTTGAAATAGCTCCTTTCCAAATCGTCTAATTGACCAATTTTTAGAAACTGAACCACTCTTATTTTTAGGGTGCCACTGCTTAGCTGATATCCCATGTCAGTGCTTGTTCTACCTTATGAGCAAGTCAGTTCTGATACCCTTCTATGGCAGTTTGATATTATTTATGAATCCCAAAAAGAGAAAGATTATGTTTGTAAACTAATCTACTCTGGGTGTGATACCCTTTGATTATACTGTATTCAGTTGAGGGGCCCTTGATTAAATAACCTGTTAAGATTAGGGCTTTGATTTGACCATGTCAGTAAGGTGTGACTCAGGTTGAGTCCCCAACCCCTTGGTGGGCCGATGTAAATGGACACTCACTCAAGAAGACACACGGAAGAGGAGAGACCTTTGTCGTGCTTGAACTTGGGGCCCTGGGGAGAGATGAATCATTCCCCTGATAGTTTCCAGCTGACTTTGTGAAGAGGCCAGCACAGCTGAGGAGCTGAGAAGGCCCTGAAAGAAACTAGCCCAGAGACCAGGCAGAGATGAGAGACCATCTTGCTTCAACAACATGGCAACTGACTGGTGAGAAACAACCTTGAGTTGGACTCTTTAGGGCCTTGTAACTGTAAGCTTTTAACCCAATAAATACCCTTTATAAAAGCCAACAGATTTCTGGTACTTTGCATCAGCACCCCTTTGGCAGACTAATGCATGTTTCCTTCCTTTTCCCCTTCTTTTTTCCCCTCCCTTCCTCCCTCCCTCCCTTCCTTCCCTCCACCTTCCTTCCTTCCTCCCTTCCATCTTCTGCCATTCATTCATTCATGCATTAAATATTTATTGAGATCAGCACAACACTCAACAAAAGGCAAAAATCTTTGTCTCCATGGAGCTTACGTTCTATGGCAGGGAGACAGACAAAAAGCAAAGCAAATTTGTAAAATATATAGCTTGTTAAGAGGTGATAAGTGCTCTGCAGAAAAATAAAGCAGGGAATGGAGATAGACGTTCTAGGGTGGGGGACTGCAACTTTAAATAGGGCAACCAAGGAAATCTTCCTAGAAGGTAAGGTTTGAGAAAGTCCTGAAAGAGGCGAGCAAGTGAGCCATGTGCTCTGGGGGGAAGGAGTTTCAAGCAGAAGGCATAGAACTTTGCCTAAATTTCAGAGAAGCCAAGACATGGACCCCTGACCCATTGGGTCTTCCAATCCAGGTAGAAGTTATGCTAGGCCATCACTCTCATCTTGTTGTTAGCAGCAAAGTTTGACTTGCTCCCACTGCTGGATGGTCTTAGGGGCTGTCAACCGAACATGTCCTCTGTGCCAAGACCTATGTTGAGACTGATCAGAAAACCAGACACAGAAAATTAAACTCTGCTAAGCGCGAGAGACAGAGAAGAAGCATCTAACTCACCTATGGGGTTTGGGGTCAGGGTATTATCCCCAACTCCTACAAGACCCCACATGATCCATCTCCAGCTTTTTCTCACACTTCCCCACTGTGATGATTAACTTTATGTGTCAACTTGGCTAGACTATAGTGACCAATAGTTTTTTCAAACACTAGCCTAGATGTTGCTGTGAAGGTGTGTTGTCAATGAGATTAGCATCTACAATCAGTTGACTTTGAGTAAAGGAGATTACCCTTGATAATGAGAGTGGACCTCATCCAATCACTTGAAGGACTTAAGAACCAAAAAACTGAGGTTTCCCACAGAAGCGGAAATTCTATCTCAAGACTACCCCATCAACTCTTGTCTGAGTTTCCAACCTGCTGGCCTGCCATATGGATTTCAGACTCACCAGCCCCCTCAGCCATGTGAGCCAATTCCTTTAAAAAAAGAAAAAGAAAATATGTACACACACACACATATACATACATGCACATACACATGTGTGTATGTGTATGTTTATATGTATATGCATATTTGTGTGTATATGTGTGTGTGTTTACACAGCCACACACACACGGATATATCCTATTGATTCTGTTTTTCTGGACAACCTTGACTAACACACCTTCTTGCTCACTGCTCTCCAGACACACTGGCTTCTTTCTGGGCCTCAATGACACCTCAGACTTTTGCTGCTTCCTTGCCTTGTACTCTCTTTCTCCAGAGCTTTCCACAGGAGAGTCCTCACCATTTGGGCTTCAGATAAAGTTCTCCTCCTCAGGAAAGCCTCCTGGACAACCTGAGGCCGGTGTTGCCATCCCTGCGTCGCCATCCCTCCCCCAATCTCTCATTCACCTTGTAGTCCCAGGGCCTGACCAATAGAAGCGGTTCGATAAATGCTGGTGAATTTCTTCACTGATCAAGGGACCAGGGATACACAGTTAAACAACCCACAGGGTCTGACCAGCAGTCCTACCTGAATCCCTCTGCTTCCTGTTTCGGCATGGTTCATGCATCTTGGATGTTCTCTCTAGCCATGACGAACTGTTGCCCTCCATCCTGTAAGAGAACAATGCAATGGTTAAAAATATGGATTGGGGATCTAGACAAGCTTGCTTTGATCTTGGGCTCTGCCCCTTTCAAACTGTGTGCCCCGGGCAAGGTAATTAACCTCTTTGAGCTTCAGTTTCCTCATCCAAGCAGAGGACGCATTCAGCAAACAGCAGCCTTTGTTATTCTGCCCAAACCATGGTTTCCAGACTCTTCCATCTGGAAGGGTTGCTTATACCACCACCTTCCTTCTTCCTGAGGTCAGAGCCCCAACCAAGGCTGGAGTCCCCAGAGACTCCATGGAGAGACCAACAAACGAAAAGTCCAGACTCAGTGACTGTGCCCCTGGGGACCAAGAGTTACTGATGCAGGGACTGTTAATGAGCTCCCTTCTCTGCTCTATCTCCCATCACAGGTGGTATGGCAATCTTCCAGGCCCTGCAGCTGCTCCCTGCACCGGCCCCCTCCACATCCGATTTCTTTGCAGTGTCCTAAAAAGCTAACCAAGCTGAAATCGCTTATATTGAGGCTCTCAAACACCTGCACCGTCATTCAGTGTTTGCTGAGACTCCAATCTCTTCACTGCCTCCCAACCCTTTCCATCTGTTGGGAGCGGGTCAAAGGACTCAGTGACGGCAACTGCTGAGACAGTCTCTCTTCAAGCCAAGTGTTGGACCCTGCCCTGTGGGGCTTGAGTTTGTTTGTGCATTCCTATTGTGTCATTTATTTATTTATTTATTTATTTATTTATTTATTTATTTATTTACTGGTAGTTTAATTTGTCCCCTTCTCATTCTGAGCATTCTTCGTGGGTGCTTCCCTGACGTGGCCCCATATATCATAATCACAATTATATTGGATATAATAAATGCCTCATTGATTACCTCTGGAGAGGTGGCAAGCCATAGTGGCTTAAAGCAGAGACTCTAGGAATCAATTTATCTGGGTTTGAATTCTGGTTCCACCATTTACTAACTGTGTGAGCTTGGCCCAAAATAATGTTAGCTTTTATATTATATAGAGCCTGCCCTCTTAGGGCCAGTTATTGTACATAAGCTCTCAAGCTAACAATAATAATAGCTAGTATTTATTGAAGGCCAGGCAATGGTTCTTGATTAATTCATTTCATCTCAAGGACACAGGCATGTTTATGGATAACTTTTGTGGGAAACCAAGGCTGTGTCTCAGCTGAGATTGGACACAGAAGCCAAGGTCCCCCACACATCTGTTAGCATGGGTAAGTGGCATGAGAGCAAGGAAACTGTGACCAGGACATTTTCAAGGATGCATTCCAGGCTCAGAGAGGAGAGGAAAGTGCAATCCCAGTCCAGCCCATGGATTATGTGTGAGGGACAGAAGCACATTCTTCTCATTTCAGTGACTTAGGGTCCACCTCAAGGGTTGCTGTAGCAGATGTTTTGGTTGCTTTTCACCACATCCCCTTGGCCCTTGTCTGATTTCTCAGCAGCTGCTGTGGGCAGTTCCCATGCATGCTGGCAGCACCTCACCTCAAATGTCCACCTTCTCTTTTTGCTCTTCTGCTTCCGTGGGAGCTGGCTCAGCCCTCAGGTAGGTAGGGGAGTTAATGCCTCCAGAGATAGCCCTCAACCAATGGGATCTGGGAGTTGGTGCATGAGGGTCCCAACTTCTGTCCTTCAGAGGGACAATTCCTCAGAGGATCCACAGTGGATTTGAGTTCTGATTGCCCACAATGCTAATCAGGCCAGTTATAACAACTTATTGGCTTTTCCTTACTCTTCCTGCTTCCTCACTCATATTTCTTGAGATCACTTCTTGAATAAACTACTGGCACTGAAATCCTTGCCTGACTCTGCTGTGGGGAAACACAATGCTGGGAAGCCTGAGGGGACAGTCAGGGCAGTGCTTTCTCTGATGCCCCCACTGCACTGGCATGGCAAACATAGCTGATGCCAGGGGGATTGTTCCCTCAGGTGAAACATGTGAAACATCCCCTAGAGACTCCTAGAAACAGTTGGGGTGGTGCTATGGCAGCGAATCCTTATTGATCTACAGAATCTACTATTCCCTTTTTTAAGTAATAGAACCCCATAGGCTACCCAGTAGAGACTACATATCCCAGCCTCCCTTGCAGCTAGGTATGGCCATGTTCTTGCCAGAGGAATGTGAATAGAAGTGATATGTCCCTTCCTTAAAAGAAAATTGCTTACCTTCTACTTCCTCTCGTCCCGTTCCCTGGGGGCTAGAAGGTGGACTTGGTGGTGGTGCACTCTCACCATGTGGGTGAGAACAAAACCTCAAAGGGCAGGGGGAGGTAGAAGGGAGCTGGGGCCCTTAATGGCATTGTGCAGCGGGATAATTTTCTGCCAGGACCACTCATCCAACTCTGGGATGCTACATGAGAAAGACATCAATTTCTATCCTGCTTGATCTGCTATATATTTGAGACTCTGTTTTAGCAGCTTATTCTGTACCTTAAATAATACAGCCAATGAATACATGCAGTGGTCTGAGCAAGCACATTATGAATATAATGAGGTGGCCTCATCTATGCCCAGAGGCTGGTTAGGCCTGGGGGCATTCAGGTTACATAACTATCCTGTAGTGAGGATAAGCACAAACAGCAAAGCATCTGGGAGCTAGGGAAGCTCCTGCGGCACTGCCAGGACCCAGGTTCCTCTCTTGACGCAGAGAGAACTCAGGGGCTCCGTTCTTAGCTTGCTTTCACCTTCCTGTAATGCTGTCTACTTCCATGTTCTTTCTTCCAATTCTCCTCCCAGGCTGGACTGCATACTGGGGTTTGGGCAGTCTTGTATGGAGGGACCTTACAAAGGACTATTCAGCTTCAGGAACTGGACACCACAATAAATGGGCAGCAGCTCTAGAGAAAACATGCCCCGGTTTGTGTTTTCTCATCTTGATTCTCAAAGAGCAGGCAATATTTCACCTATGGTCCTCTGTATATCTCTCCTTATCTATTAACCTACCGGATTAGCTTTCCATTGTGGTGTAACAAATTACCACCCATGTAGCAGCTTAAAACAACACACATTTATCATCTCATAGTTCTGTAGGTTAGAAGTCTGGGTGGATTCCACGGCTTCTCTGCTTATGGTCTCATAAGACTGAAATCAAGGTGTTGGCCAGGCTGGACTTTCATCTGGAGGATCTGGGGAAGAAATTACTTCCAAGCTCATTCAGAGAGCTGGCAGAATTAAGTTCCTTGTAGTTGTAGGACTAAAGTTCCAGTTTCCTTGCTGGCTGTGAGCCAGCCAGTCCTTGCGTGTGACTTCTTCCATCTTCAAAGCACAGCATGTTAAATCATTTTTGTGCTTTGAATCTTTCTTATTTCCCTTTGCTACCAGCTGGAGAGAACTGTCAGGTTTTAAAGGGCTTGTATTTATATTAGGCCCTTCTCTGATTAAATTAAAGCCAACTTGTTAGTGACCTTAATTACATCTGCAAAATCCCTTTGCCATGTAATGCAGCAAAATCATAGGCATGATATTGCATCATATTCACAGACTTGCTGAATAGAGCAGGAAATCTTAGAGAGGTGCCTTTTAGAATCCTGCCTACTGTGGCAAAATAGTAAAATAGGGAATCAATAGACAGATCTGGAACCTGGCAAGAAGCCCACATGGACATCGGTACCTCCAAGATGGCTGTTGGAAGAACCTTGCGAGAAATCCCAGGTGGAATGAGATTTCTTCCAGGAGCCAGGAGAACCCTGGGATATTCTCCAGGGGCCTTATCATTGGGCTTTCCTGGGGGATTGATGGGTGGGGTAATCAATCAAAACAGCAAACAGCTGGGACTCTTCCCCTGTCATTAGCAAAGGGGCAGAATAATTAATGGTTTAAAGAGCAGACGCAAAGGCCGAACCGGCGCCTGCTCTTGCCTTCTGCCCCCTGGTCTTGCCTTCTTCTCCCCTGCCTGGAACAGCACGTAAACAAAACCTGGGCATTTGTAATCTGTAATGGGAAGTTGTAGTCTGTAAATCGACCCTCTTTATCACTTTTCAACCCCTTCCTCTCTACCTGGGACCCTTGATCTGCTATTTTCTCCCATTTCTCTTCTCTCCATTCCTT
>JAQZBX010090025.1:0-12556 GCA_029593785.1 Cabassous unicinctus
GACGCTTACCCACCTGAGACTCCATTTCCTGAAGGTCCATAGGCCAATTCCTCAGCTCCTGCCAAAGGCACCCAAGGAAAAACGAACAGCACAGTTCAAGAAACCAACAGTTTCAGGGGTGAGAGAATATGTCTTCTTTCAGGTCATTCACCTCCTTTTCCAGCTGGCGACTCCTCCTTCTGGGTGACTCCCAAACGAGGCTAAGCCCAAATCCAGGGAAGGACCAGGATACTCCCGAAACACAGCCACTCAGAGGCCAGGCAGCTTTAGTTGTCCAGCTGTGCTCTCCAAAGGATTCTGAGCAACCAGGGCCCAGCTCGTGAAGAGGAGAAGGGAGGGGCCATGAGGAGCAACGCGCTGCAGCTGGAGCAGCTGCTTTTATCTGCTTTATATATTGGGCTTCTGCGTATGATTTCATTTCAAGAAAGGGTTTTGCTGCTAAAAATAATTTGAAAGCCACTGAATTAGATGACCTCTCAAAAGCCCCTTTCCAGTCCAGGAGTCTGATTCTCTGACTTCAGTGGTATAGAAACAAAATGTATTCTGAGCTAGGAACAAAAAAGCTCTATTTTTTACTCTTACTGCTCACTCTTAGGAAGAAATGCAGTCTGTCTGTCTGTCTCTCTAGAACCCAGAGTCTGGCTAAGATGATATATATGGGCACGACAGCAAATGGATAACTATATATCTTGCTCTGTCTTCTCCCATCTCTGCCTCTCACTGTCTCTATAACTCTCTGTGTCTCTCTCTTGCTAGTGCCCAATAAAGATTTAGAGGCTGGCTCCAGCCGCAGAGAAGGGCAATATTAATTCCAAGCTTGTTTCCAAACACCACGGAGGCCTGCCCGGGTTAATTAGTTGCACAGGCTTTTCTTCGGTGAGCGAGCCGGCAGGGTTTTTTACAGCTCTGTCACTGCGTTTAGTTGTTCGTTTTCATTTTATTTGGAAATACATTTATCCAACAATAAATAACATCCACCATGACGAGGGCTGATAAAGGCAGTGAACAGCCCCTCCGAGGGGCTTGGGAGTCACAGAAAAGGCCCTGTCCCCCTACCTGGAGAGACACTTTCAGGCCTTAGAAGAGACAGGAGGATGTGGGTGAGGCCAGTAGGAAGAGGCTAGAGGAAGAGACAGGGCCAAAGGGCATGGACATGGGTAAAAGTGAAGAAAGGAAATGCCTGCTGGTAAACAGAGCCCACAGCAAGGGGGCAGGAGCCTGAGGGCCTGGGTTGAAGGGCATTGAGGATGAGCCGGCAGTATGGTTGAGTGGAGTCTGAGGCTATGGCTCCTGGTCCCGGTTCCAGCACATACAAGACCTCAGGCAATTTTCCAACCTCACTCATAAAATGAGAATGATAACACCTTTCTACTCAGAGAAGTTACAAATATCTAAGAGACAATGAAAGTGAATATTTCATTGAAAAGAATTACTTAGGTGGGTCTACGCTGGAGTAGGTGGTCAGAATTCTTGGCTTCCCTGGGAAGAAATTTACCTAAAAATGTTAAGGAAGGGATTTGATGAAAGAATGTCAGCCTTTCCATCCAAAGGGTCCGTGCTGATGACTCCGACATGACTGCATGGGTTTTGCCCATTTACAAATTGACCACAATCTCACCAGAGCTAGTTCCTCTCTTGTATGAACCTCGAATGGCAGATTGTTAGTTCAAACAAAAATTATTTTGGGAAGGACTCCACTCTGATCCACATGTATGTATTTAGGGCTTTGGGGATATAATGGGGGTAAGAGGATAGGGCCACAAAGGACGTAGCAGACAGAATGGAATATAAGTAAAGTATATGAGCCCTGAACTAAGACTACCTGTTTATATGAATTACTAGCTCTAAACCTTACAGAAGCTATTTAACATTTCCATCTCAGTTTAGTTTTCTCATCTGTGAAACTGGGATAATTACAGGTTGTGGTGTGAGGAATGAATGAGATGAAGAATGTGACATGTTTGGGACAGTAGATAAGCCATTGGCAAGAGCTCAATAAATGTTAGCTATTGTTCTAACATATAAGAACGAGATAAGACACATATAAAGAAATATTCACTCACATGCATAGGAATTTACTACCAATTGAGAGCCCAGATGCTGTACACAGTAAAGAATTTACATCTCATGGGATTTAGTCAGGGAATCCTTCCAGAAGGAAGAGCTATCAACCCGGTTTAAAGGAAACGAGCTGCGATATCATTGTGCACTGCTGGTTACGTCCTAAAGTATTCTCCCATTAGGCTGGGAATTTCCCCATTATGCTCTAATTGCAACCAAGACCTCAGGGAAAGAGGAGCCATGTAACCCCTAGAGAGTTACCAGCTAGCCACCAGCAGATGGAGCCAGCCACCTCCACACAGGGCTTACAAAGGACCTGGGCTTACTGGTGCTCCTCCATGGACCAGCCCCAACCCACCTCCAGGCAAGATGGGATAAGGCCTGAGAGACAGAGGAGAGCCATCAGGCTTGCGGAGGGTACAGTGGACCTTGGGAAAGTATAGACCTAGCTCTTCCCTACGGAGAAGAGAGTGCAGGAGCTTTCCTGCCCTGAAACAGAGAGGGAATCCACATGCTCACAGTGATGCCTCTTGGGTACAGAGCATTGCTAAAGAGTTCATACCATCCAGGAGCAGAGTGCTTGACACGCATGCCCTGAGGACTAGAGCTGTACGTGAATGTGGAGACTGTTGCCCACTTCAGGTCTAGAGATTCTAAAGGCAGGAGACCATGGGGCAGCATGACTGAGAGGAGAATGGGGGCAGTCCCTCTGTCTCAGGTCTGCAGGGTTATAAGAAAGGATCCCAGCAGGCCCTATGGCTTCCCGTGAAGATGCACAGAAGTCAGCTGAAGAGTAGAAGCCAAGAGTTTTCCCAGGAGGGTGCTGAATCGAGATGGGATACCCCAGCCAGAGAGGGAGTTGTTGGGAACCCATACCACTGGTGAGGCTGAAGGGAAGTGCAGCTGGGCAGGGAGGGAGAAGAGAAGGGCGGTCCTCAGTGGTGGAGAGGGGCTGGGGGTGAAATCTCCAGGATCTAAATCAGACAAAACCAGGACACTGGATACTTCCCCTGCCCACATAAGTCACACACAGAGGCCCCTTACTGCCTGTCTCTGCTCTCTGTCCCCAACCCAGAGTTGCTGATGTGTCTCCAAGCCAGACCCCATTTCTCATGCACAGCTCTAAACTTGTATTAGAGTGAAGCGAGGAGAGGGGCTTCAAATCGGGTGTGCGATCAGTTGTAAAAATATATGGGACTCTAGAATGGATGTACGTTACTATTGCAGTGTGGTGGGAAACTGGAAAGGCATGAGAAAAACACAGTTAATGTAACCTATGGACTATAGTCAACAGCAATACTGTAATATTATTGCATCAATGCCAAAGATGTACTGTGTTAATAATAGGGAAGTATAGAAAAAGTGTGCCAAATGTATGCTAGGGACCATAGTTATTGATAATTTTCTGCTGATATTATCTCATAACCTGTAACAAATGTTCTACCACGGTGTGGTGTGTTGATGAAGGGGTGTTATATGGGAATTCCACACATGTGCATGATTGATGATTGTTTTGTAAGTTCACAACTTCTGTAATAAAAATATATTTAAATATATATATATATATATATATATAACTGAGTCTTAATTACTGGGACAAGACTTGTGGTGACCAAAAGAGGCTGGAAAGTTATGGAACTAGACCAAGACCTCCTTGGGAACTGCTCCCCAACAGGAGAGAGAGATCTGGCACAGTCTAGGCGGGGGCAGTTCCTGGAAAAAATAAGACAGTTTTATGTTTACACCCCCAATGAGTTGAGACTCCCAAGTAAACTGAATCCAATTAAAAGCATGTGGAAAACAGCTGGGCCCTTGGAGACCAGAGTCCCTGGGGTCAGAGCACCAAGGATAATGACTCACACAAAACACATCCCCCTCTTTCCCATTTGTGCGCTGTCTAGACTCTCGGGTAGAGACTATAAGTAAAGAAGGGGGATCTACCCTCAAGACTTTTAACAAGGCACTTAGAAAGAGGAACACAACAGCTTCCTCTTACAGGAATCCTCCACAGAATGCACTTGTAGGCGGCTGAATAAGCTGGTGCAATTTGCTGACTTCTGGTGTATTCCAGGAAGCTCCAAGCCTACCGCCTCCTGACATCAGCCAGTGTTGCCTGCCTGGGAGGGCCGACAGCCAAGGAGGTCTCTGAGTCTCCAGGCTGGAGGGCCAGGAGAGGGGCAAGTCGGGGACACCACAGCCCTGGATACAGAGGCAGCATATCCAGAGGGGCAGGAAACTGCCATCGGGGTTTGGTCCCCTACTAGAAAGTGGAAGGAAATGAAGTTTAAAAAGAGCACAGTGGGAACTGGCTTGTGGAACAGAATGTTCCTTTGGCTTATTTCCATGTGGGGGAAAGGGAGGAACTGACATTTATTGAATGTCTGTACAGGATCCAGGCGCTAATTGCAGGACTTCACATCCTTATCTCAGTTCATCCTCCCATAACCATATAAGGGAGACATTTCCTCCATTTTACAGATGAGAAATCAAGGCAGTGTTTACCTAAAGTCCCATGTTGCTGGAATTTGAACCTCAAGTCGGTCGTGTGGCAAAAGTGGAGATTTGTTGCTCAGATTCCCCCTTCAAGAAAAGACATGCTGCCCAGCAGCCAAGAGGGTTATTTCCATCAGGGATCACCTGGGCTTTGGAGCCACAGCCTTATTCTTCTCAAGACGGTGGTACCCGAGCCAAGCCCTTTTCACCCAACATAGAACTCCTCTAGTGAGCAATTGTTGCCCCAGAGCTTTGGGCTGGCAGAGACGGTGTCAGCTCCTCTGCTCAGTCCTGTTTCCTCCCTTTTCTTTTCACTGTAAACTCCCCAGTAAACCTCTGTCTCAGCATCTGCTTCCCAGAGATGTCACCTGGGACTCCCAGCAGTCTGACTCCCAAGCACCAACTCTTTCTGCTACTTTATCCTTGCTCTTGCCTGTCCTTGGGGTGACATTGCTGCAGCCAGAGAGCGAGCATCCTATTTGTAGCTGTGGCTTTATCTCTTCTAGAGGAAAGCTACTAAAGGTTTAAGATTTAGGGCAAGTCTCAAACAGTTACCATTGGCTAATTGGGTGCTCAATGCTCAAAGGCAGTGGCTAAAGTTCAAGAATACTTTGAAGCTTAAAATCCAAGTGAACAACCTTCCCCCTTCTTCCTTTCCCCCCAAATCAATTCCACCCTTTAAATTGCTATGACGTATATGGCTCTATTATTTGCTGTGCTAAATGGCAAAGCTTTCTTCCTGATTTTAATTTAACAAACAGATGAACACAAATAACAACTAAAAGATAAACTAGACCTCATCAAAAGTAAAAATTTTTGTGCTTCAAAGGACACTATCAAGAAAGTCAGGGGAAGCAGATGTGGCTCAAGTGATTGGATTCCCATTTACCATATAGGAGGTCCAGGGTTCGATTCCTGGGGCCTCACGGTGAAAGGCAAGCAGGCCCACGCGGCGTGCTGACATGAGTGGAGTGCTGGCCCGCGTGGAGAGCTGGTGCAGCAAGATGACACAAGAAAAAGAGACACAAGAGAGACAATAAGAGATATAGCAGACCAGGGGGCTGAGGTGGCACAAGGGATTGAGTGCCTCTCTCCACTCCGGAAGGTCCCAGGATCAGTTCCCAGTGCCACCTAAAGAGAAGACAAGCAGACATTGAAGATCTCACAGAGAGCAGACAGTGAGTACAAAACAATGGGGGGGGGGTAAATAAATAAAAATAAATCTTTTTTTTTAAGTGAAAAGGAAACCCACAGGATGGGAGAAATATTTGAAAATCAAATATCTAAGAGACCAATATCCAGAATATATTTTTTAAAAACTCTTATAACTCAACATTAGAAAGAAAAATGGCCCAATTTAAAAATGGGCAGAAGATTTGAACAAACATTTGAGAAGATGAAAAAATGACCCAAAAGCCCAGGAAAAGATGCCTAACCTCATTAATCTTTAAGGTAATGTAAATCAAAACCACAACAATATAGCACTCCATACCCACTAGGATGGAGACAATAACAAGTATTGGCCGGGATGTAGAGAAATCGGAACCCTTATACATCGCTAGTAGGATTGTAAAATGATGCAGCCACTTTGGAAACAGCTTTGCAGTTCCTTGGAAAATTAAACAGAGTTGAGCATACCAGCAATTCCACTCCTAGGTATATATTCAAGAGAATTGAAAACAGGTGTTCACACAAAAACTTGTACAAAAATGTTCATAGCAGCAATATTCATAATAGCCAAAAAGTGGAAACAACCCAAATGTCCATCAATTAATGAATGGATAAGCAAAATCTGATATATCCATATAATGGAATATTATTCAGCCTTAAAGAGGAATGACGTACTGACACATAGATGAACCTTGAAAACATTATGCTAAATGAAAGCAGCCAGACACAAAAGGCCACATATTGTACAACTCCATTTATATGAAAGGTCCAGAATATGAAAATCAATAGAGACAGAAAGCAGATTAGTGCTTGCCAGGGCCAGGGTGGAGAATGGGGAAGGGCTGCCAATGGGTACAGGGTTTCTTTTTGGAGTAATGAAAATGTTCTGGAATTAGATATTGGTGTGGTTGTACAACTTTGTAAATACACTAAAAACCATTGAACTGTGCACTTTAAAAGGGTGAATTGTATGGTATGTGAATTATATCTCAATAAATAAATTTTTTAAAAAGCATACAAGTTGAATAAGTCACATTTCTCTATGGAGGAAACCACTTCAATTAAGGTAGTTTATTATGTTACCTTTGACCAATTCCTGCCCCGTGCCCCGCCACCCCCTCCCCCCCGATTCATGGTCTTTGGCAAATTAAATTGTCTATCCTTGTTCTGAGGCTCATATTTCAGATACCTCAGTACAGGAACTAGGTTTAATAAGTCATTAGACTTTAGTTTAGGGGTGAGAAAAAAGAAGCTAGAAGGAAGAGAGTGAAGAGTCCAATGTGGCATTAAAGGACTTAGAACAGACCAGTCAACCAGAAAGCAGAAATTTCAGACCGTCCTTCCTATCAGAGAAAGGCAGCTCAACATCAAGGCTTAGAGCACAATCCAGAAGATGAAGTGCCCCTGCCTTCTGGGATCATTCCATCCTAATCTTAAATCAATGTCCAGTCCAAGTTGTCAATCTGGATTTAACCACAAATACCAAGAAAGAGCCCAAGGCTATAAAGTCAGGTCCTCATAATGAATGATCAATATGGCTCATTAGGTTTATGAGATGATCATGTGCCTGTTTTTAAAAAAGATTGAATGACACACACATATATGGACAAATGAGTTTTGACAAAAGTGCAAAGGCAACTCAGTAGAGAAAGGTTGGTCTTTCAACTAAAGCTGTTGGAATTATTGGATATTCATATGCTAAAAAAATGAACTTCAAGTCATACTTTGTACCATGTACAAAAATTAATTCAAAATGGATCATGAATATAATTGTAAAACATAAAACTATAAAACTCCTAAAAGAAAACAGAAAAATGTTGTGACCTCGGGTTAGGCAAAGATTTCATAGATAACACCAGAAACACAATCCATAAAAGAAAAAAATCGATAAATTGGATTTCATCTAAATTAAAAATTTTGCTCTTTAAAAGACATTGTTCCAAGAATGAAAAGATAAGCCACTTATTTGGAGAAAATCTTTGCAAAGCATATTATCTGATAAAGGACTGATATCCAGAATATATAATGAACTCTCAAAATTCAACAATAAGAAAATAAATATAGCAATTTTTTAAATGGGTAAAAGAATTAGACAGATACTTCACCACAGAAGACAAACAGATGGAAAATAAGTACATGAAAAGAAGCTCAGCATCATTAGTCATTATGGAAATGCAAATTAAAACCATAATGAGATAACACCACACATCTCTTGGAATGGCTAAAATTAAAAAGACCGACCATTACAAGGGTTGATAAGGATGTGGACCAAATGGAACTTTCATGGTACAATCACTTTCAAAAACAGTTGGTGGGGAGCAGATGGGGCTCAAGAGGTTGAGTACCTGCCTCCCACACGGGAGGTCCTGGGTTTGGTTCCCAGTGCCTCCTAAAAACAAAAACAAAAGAAAAAACAAGCAAACAAATGAAAAAATCAACTCAGGAGAGCCAATGTGCCTCAGTGGTTGAGTACCCGTTTCCCACATACAAGGTCCCAGGTTCAATTCCTGGCTCCAGTACTTCAAAAACAAAAAAACAAAAAAACAGTTGGGCAGTTTCTTTAAAAGTTAAATGTATTTGAGCTGATGGAAAGGTTTTGGTAATGGATGGTGGTGATGGTGGCACAACATTGTGACTATAATTAACAGCACTGAATTATATATTTGAGTGTGATTAAAAGGGAAATTTTAGGTTGCATATATGCTACTAGAATTTTTTTAAAAATTTTAAAACCGTAGGACTATACAACACAGTGAATCCTATTGTAAACAATGGACTATAGTTAATCGCACAATTATAAGCATATTCTTTCATGCTTTTATGAATTGTCACAATTATACTACATTAATGCAAGGTGTTAATAATACAGTAGTATGTGGGAACTCTGTATTTTATGCATGATTCTTCTGTAAACCTACAGCTCCTCTAATTTAAAAAAAGTTCAATATATACCTACCATATGATCCACTCTTCCCATCCCAAGGTATTTACCCAAAAGAAAAGACAGCGTATGTCTTGTGTATATGCTTGTATACAAGCAAAGACGTGTATAGCAGATTTACTCATAATAGCCAAAAATGGGAAACAGCCCCTATATCCATTATCAGGAAAATGGAGAAACAAATTGTAGTATAGCCATACAGCAAATATCACTCAGTAATAAAAACGAATAAACTATTGATACAACAATATGGAATAATTTCAAAATAATTATGCTAAGTCAAAGAAGCCAGACCAAAAAAGAATGCATATTATCTAATTCCATTTATATCAAATACTAGAAAATGCAAACAGATCTATAGTAATAGAAAGAGGTCAGTGGTTGCCTATAGCAAGGTGGGGAGGAGGCAAGAAAGGGCAGAAAAGAGAAATTACAGAGGGGCGCTTTGGCTATCTCGATTGTGAAACTTACGTGTGTTAAAACAATGAAACTGTAAACTTTAAATATGTGCAGATTATTTTATGTCAATTATACCTCAATAAAACTGCTGAGAGAGTGAGAACTGATGAGTGAAGATATAATTTATTACTACTATGCCTTCAAAGTGGAAAAAGTCTGACAGAGCCTGCTGCTCTGATTCCACCCCCCACCCCCCCAAGACTTCAGTGCTTCCACTCAGCCACCCTACTCCACTCTGCACAAAGTGGACAGTGAATTTCAGACTCCTGGGTTAGAGGTGAATTTAATTAAGTATTTACTGAGGACCCGCACAGACTTTTTGGAAGCTCTGGCAATCCAGGAAGTAGTCCCTCCTGAGGGACCTTCCTCAGATTCTTTCCACAAGTTTTTCCTTCCCTAGAATGCCCTTCCCTCACCTTGCTGCCTGGTGAATGTCAACGCATCTTTCAAGCCCCGGCTCAATTGTAACTTCCTTCTCGAAGCTCTTCTTTCTTCTCCAGACAGAGCTAGTCTGTGGCTCTGTCTGTGCTCTCCTAACACAAGGGGATCCAGTGATGTATCCCCTTGGCATTCCAGGATGGAAGGTTTGTGGTTTCAGCTACTCCCAAAAGACCCTGAAGGTTCACAGCTTGTACTGATTTGTCATTTTACTGAGGCACAAATTTGACTCCAGCCAGCTTTGAGGCCTCAACAGAGAAGGAATCCCTGAGATAGTGAGCAGGGCCCCTACCCACCCCCAGGCATTCTTATAGCCCAACCCAGCTTGGTTGGCCTCATCTTGTTATTAAAACTTTGTTTTTCCTTTATGAAGATTGGACTGCCCCAAAAAAGCTATCAGCTTGTGAGGGAAATGATGAGTGAGTGAAGCGGTCCAAGAAAGAGATGGTTCTTAGCCAGAAAACAGCTTTATAAATTACTTTAATCTTTTATTAAGAATCTGGAAGCATCACTTAAATTTTTTTAGTTGTACTTTACAGCATTTTATGGGGAGAAGTTATAGACTACAGTGGCATTAACAGGATTGGAGATTTGAAAAGGCCTTGGGCTTTGCCCCTCAATAATGTCAAAAGCTCCCACTAGTTCTACTGAGTACTCATCACACTGTACTATAATTATGAGTTTAGCTGTCTAGCTCCTCTCTAGCCTAAGAAGCAAAGTACTCTAGACTCTAGAGCTAGATTATCTGGGCTGAAATCTCAGTTCTGTCCCTTAATAGCTGGGTGACCTTGAGCAGGTTATTTAACCTCTCTGTGCTTCAATTTCCTCATCTTTAAAATGGTAAATAAAACAGTGCCTACCTCATAGAGTTAATGTCAAGGATTAACTATGGCAATACATAAAGAGCACTTAAAACAGTGCCTCGTCCATCAAGAGTGCCTGATTGATGTTGGTAATAATATATGAGCATTTCCTCTAGACTATTGTGAGGATTAAATTAGAAAACATAGGCAATGCTTCTGGTACAGAGTAGGTTCTTAATCGATGGTAGTTATTACTATTATTTAATGACTGCCGTTTTCTAAGTGCTTATAACCTTCCTCCAATGTTCCATGGCAAATTGGCACTCCCCAATTTGCCGCCCACCCATCCCACTCCACCAAAAGGGCCAATTACTGTGAAAATAGGAAAAATTTCAACCCACACCTTCCCTAGACTTTCTCTTCCCTCCCCCTCTAGAATAGAACTTTTTTTTTTTCTTTTTTGCTCTTAACTGCCCATTAATCATTAACAATTCCTTATATTTTTGGTTTTCGTTCTACCAAGGCTTTCGCAAATGTTGCGGGACAATAAGCTTGGGAAGAAGGTAAAGCAGATACAGTCGTCACTTTCAGAGGCTTGTCAAGAGTGTGCACATCTAGAATGTGGGTGCACTGGACCTAGAACTGACAAACTTTGGGCACCCACCATTTGGCTACGTTCCCTTCAGCAAGATTTTAGGACCCACCGCTTAAGGGCAAAGAGGAGAAAGAGGCAGGGGGCACTGTCTTCTGTTGCTTCCTGTGCCTCCTGCGAAATCACAGGGCTCTGGAGTAACGGTTGGAGAATGAAGGGGTAGCAGCAGTCCGTCCCCTAAGCTTGCAGTACAAACTGCAAGGGCTACTCCTTCCATATCAGAGGAGGGCAGCAGCACAGCGTTTCAGACTATGAAGCCGACTCAGGGCTGCAAGCCTTCTGCAGCTCCACATTGCCACCTGCTGGACACTGCGTTGCACCAAGCCTGACCATCCTCAGCCCGCCCCTGCTTCTGCTCTCCCACACCACCCCACTGGGACTGCTTTGGGGTGCAGAGTACAGGCTGGGAGCCTCAGACTGGGACTGGGGGAGGCATCCCCATTTCCTTCTCGGTCTTACTGCAAATCTTAACCTACGATATTGTGTGCATCTTTACTCTCTCTGAACTTCAGGTTCTCTCAAGTCGCAACCAGAGGGACACTCAGCCTTGACTTTTCCTGCACTCCTAGGTGCAAATGGGATGGAAGACTAAGACACCCACATGGCCAGGGGGGAAGAACCCAGGCTTTGGGAGGGAACTGCTATATATTTCAGAACTAAGGGGAGAAAAACAACAGCATTCCTGATAAACAGATGGAGAAAACTAAGAGCCAGAGAATCAAAGCAGCCACCGGGGACAGACTTCATTCATTCATTTCTTCAATTATTCATTCAGAAATATTAGTTGATTATGTAACATTTATGTAATCTAAGTATCTTTTAAAAAATAAAAATATATATTAAAAAATAAATAAATATTAGTTGAGCACCTACTGTGTGCCTGATACTGTTCTAGGCACTGAGGATAAGCAAAGACTCAGTCTCTGTACTTTAAGTGCCTTTGCTAGGTCACTCATCACCTTTCTCCCATCCATCTTCTCATCACTGTCTTCCTTCTGAATGTTTTCCCCTGTATTCCCTGGTAAGCCCTAGTCCACTAAAAATAAATTCTTCTATATCCACAGCAGGCTCCAAGAATTTCCATTATAGCCTCCTCCACACCCTGGCCTTGCTCCAAGGACAGTGGTCCCCTTGCAGTCCTCTTAAGTAGACGCTGCTTTTCCTTCCACGAGCCTTGTATTTTCCAGTCAAGAAGGGGGCATTTAGGGTCAGCAGTTTTCCAGCTTCCCCCAGCAGTCCTCCACTATTACTTTTCTACCTTATTTAAGGCCCTCTTCCTACCAAACAGTCTGTTGCCCTCTACCTCTTCTGGTTTTCATTGACCCTGGCCCACACCAGCTGAGGACTCTCCTCATTTATCTCTACGCATTAACTCCCACTATTGCCCTGAGACAATATTGCTGCGACTGGCCCATCCAACACCCTAACTTCCTCCAACCTTGTTCTGGTCAGATCACCTTCCACCCTGCTTCAGCTGTCCTCAAGGCCACACACGGACCATTACTACTCTCATGGCTCCAACTCTCAAAATTTAACCTC
>JAQZBX010090026.1:0-12570 GCA_029593785.1 Cabassous unicinctus
AAAAAAAAAAATACATGATGCAATAAAGCCCAAACCCCACACAAGTTAAAAAACAAAAACAAAAACAAAAACAAAAACAAAAACAAAACCTATAAAATTGTGCAGTGCAAAGTGTAAACCATAATGTAAACTATAGACCATGGTTAGTAGCAATGCTTCAATGTGTTCATCAATTCTAACTAATGTATCACACTAATAAAAGGTATTATTAATAGGGGAAAATGTGCTAGGGGAGGGAGTGAGGTATATGGGAATCCTCTATATTTCTGATGTAACTTCTATGTAATCTAAAACTTCTTTAAAAATAAAGAAAAAAAGGGAGTGAATGTGGCTTAAGCAGTTGAGTGCCTGCTTCCCACCTGGGAGGTCCCAGGTTTGGTCCCCAGTGCCTCCTAAAAAAACTGAAACAATAAGCAAACAAATGTAAAAAAAAAAAAAAAAACCACTCAGGGGAGCAGATGTGGCTCAACGGTTGAGTGCCGGCTTCCCACATGCAAGGTCCTGGGTTTAATCCCTGTCCCTGGTACCTCAAAAAAAAAAAAAGGAAGAGGACAAATAGACATTTCTTCAAAGAATATATACAAATGGCCAATAAGCATATGAAAAGATGCTCAACATAATTAGGCATTAGGGAAATACAAATTAAAATTACAATGAGATTCCACTTTACACCCACTAGAATGGCTATTAAAAAAAAAAAAGAATATAAATGCTGGTAGGGTGTGGGTAAATAAAAACCTCTTACATGGTGGTAAGGAATGTAAAACGGTGCAGCCTCTGTGGAAAAGTTTGGTGCTTCTTTAAAAATTAAACATAGAACTACCACATGACCTGGCAATCTCACTTCTAGGTATATACCCCAAACAACGGAAAGCAGGGATGTAAACAGATACTTGTACATTGATATTCACAGCAGTATCAGTCACAATAGGCCAAATGTGGAAACAACCTAAATGTCCATTAACAGACCAAATGATGAAATGTGGTATATTCATATTCATATTATGGAATATTATTCAGCCATAAAAGGGAAGAAGTTCAGATACATAATATCACATGGTTAAACCTTGAAAGCATTTTGCTAAGTGAAATAAGCCCGAAAGAAAAATACAAATAGTGTATGATGCCACTTATATAAAATTAGAATATGTGAATTCATAGAAGCAGAAAAGAAATTAGAGGTTACCAAGTTGAGAGGGTAATGGGGAGTTATTGCTTAATGGGTACAGGGTTTATATTTTTGATGGTAAATTCTGGTAATGCATGGTGATGATGGTAGCACAACACTGTGAATGTGATTAATGAAACAGAATGGTATGCTTGCAAGTGACTGAGATGGGAAATATTATGTTGAACTGTTACCATAATTAAAAAAAAAACAAAACAAAAAAGACAATGACAATTAAATGTAATACATGATCTTGGACTGGATCTAATAATGGAAGAGAAAATACCCAAAATGACATTATTGGGAAGGTTGAAAAAATTGGAATATAAACTATATGCCTTATATCAATGTTAAATTTTGTGAGCTTGATGACTGGATGTATGGTGGTTAGATCAGTGAATATCCTTGTTATTAGGAAATATACATGGAAGCATTAAGTGGTAAAAGAGCATGATACATGCAATGCATGTCTAAAGGTTTTCAGACAGACAGATTATAGACAGACAGAAAGAAAAAAAGAAAGATAAATATAACCAATATGGCAAAATGTAAAAAGCTGGTAAATCTGGGTATCTTGCAAGGGGGTATATTGGAGTTCTCTGTATTATTTTTGTATTATGTTTGTAATTTCTCTGTAAGTCTGACATTATTTCAAAATAAAAAGTTAAAAATGGTACAGCTGAATATAGGCATGTTATGTCCTATTTATCCCTTTTCTATTATTAAGTATAAACTGAGAGGAATCCTCATTTTAATTTTTCCTAAGGGTGGAAAAGGCTTTTTTTCTAAATGACAAAAACTTTTTGATAGCTGTACCTCATTAGTATAATCTTGATATTTCGATACTTCTTCTTCAATATCAAAACACTGATTAGTTAGAGATAACAACTGTTTCCTTAGATGAAGCATCTTTCTGAAAACCAGAAAGAATAGATTAATAAGTCATCTAGTGAAATATTCTTCCTTAAAATAATACAAATATTAAATTTTATATCATGCAATCCACTAACCCTCATCTCAAAACAAGATTACTTACCTCATCCATTCTTCTGACTTATCAAAAAATGCTTCATATTTTTTAACACATTCATCAGTAAAGTGGGTCATAGCTTTTGTTGCATGGTAGTACAGTTTTTGCCTGTAATTTAGAAATCATCAATCAGACAAACGAATTTCAGTGTTTATATTCCAATATTAAACACTTTTCAAATATATGAAATTTATATATCTCCTGGAATGACTGTTGTGACTGTACAATATTTACAGTAGGAAACAAAGGCTTCTAAGATACAGGTTATAAGCAGCCAAAGGGGAAAGAGAAGATCCACAATGGTAAATGTTTCAAAAGTATTTATCGAATGAGGATTAAGATCGAGTAGGTGGGTAAGTCTTGTCTTCGTCTTCCCTATTGTCTCTCCTTTTGCAATCAGAGCATGAGGCAGAAGAAAGGGTAGAATCGTGATTGTTTCTCCCCCCTCCTTCTCCTGTCCCAGTAACCTCCCAACCAGGGAACAGAGAAGTAAGTCTGAAAAATGTGCACACCTAGACATCTAGAGGACCAAGATGATGGTTTAAGATACTCCAGGCAGCTGTTCCCACACAGGATCTTTGGAGAACTAGCAAAAACTGGCAGAAGCATCCTCGAAACTTCAGAAAACAGTTAAGGCGATGCAGTAACTAAGCAAGTGCTGAATCAAGAAAATGCATTTTAAAAAATGTTAGAAGCTTGTGGCTCTTTTGCTGGCCCCTCCTTCAACACCTCCTTGGTGCAGTGTGGAGCCACCCTGTATACTCACTGTACACCCCTCTGTGTAATTGAATCAGCAGTTGGAATTAGATGAGATAAAAGTGCCTGAAAAAGAACTTTTTAGGAGTAATGTTTCCATAATTTGCTGAGCTGCCCTTTTCTGTTCTTTTATTATTGTGAATTTGGAAGAAAGTTGTTTAAAAAAAATGGTAGGAGAAGCCTGTGGCTCTTTTGCTGACCCTTCCTTCATCCCCTTCCTGGTGCAGTGTGGAGCCACCCTGAACATTCATTATAGACCCCTGGTCCTGTTATTGAGGGAGCTAGGTGCATAGTGGGGTACCTGTATGTCAGTGCCAATCTACTGGGTGGCAGACTGAAAGACTGTACCAGGAAACTTGCCTCTGGCTTATCCTCCCAGAACTTGACCTGCAGGCGGAAGCAGGTTGCCAACAGCTAAGGCAGTGTTAAAAAAAAAAAGTTGAAGCAGCCTGGGACAACAGATTACTGACATTTGGGTTCCTGTAAATGGAGAAATTCCTAAAGGCAACAAGCAAACATAAGCCCAGGACAATGACTCAGGTTTATAAAGGCTGAGAGGAAGACCATGTACTTCACTTTTACCTCAAGCTGTTCTTCTTGATAGGAGGACTAAACTTTAAAGAACAGCAGCTAAAACAGAGTCAATGTGCAAAGAGAGTGAAATGTGGTTTTGCTTTGGTTTGTTTGTTTTGATTAGCTTGTGGCATTCAAGAAAATCTGTCATATCACTAGCTGGATACCAACGTAAGAAACAGACAACTTAGGGACTGAATTTCACAGTTAATACTTTAAAATATTAAAACGTATAGTGTGACTTCTGGGAAGATGGAGGATTAGAGAGACACAGGACTCACTTCTCTCCAGAAAAATAGCTAGTTGATAGGCATAAATGGCTTGAAAAAATGTTTTAGGGTTCAGGGCACCAGGGGCAGGCTGGACACCACCCAGAAGAGAGAGGAGCAAAGGAAAAGCCTCTTGATGGGAAAACTCTGTTAGTAAACACTGAAGCTGTAGGCACCCTTCCCCTCAACCAGCAGTTGTGGACAGAGGGGGCCACAGGGGTCAACCTCCCCAGGAAAGGGGGGAGAGAGGGATACAGCCTAAGGCTGAGTCAGCTTTTGGCCAACAAATTTGGTTTGCTGTGTCCCATGAGACCTCCCAGGCTGGGTGGGGCCACACCACTGTTTGCCCTGGGAGCCCGCACAGGACTAAAGAGATTCAACTCTCACAAACACTGTCCCTCCTGACCAGGACTGGTTATTAAGGATGCACAGGAAAAGGGAAGGGGCTGCCGGCAAAGGTTGGAGAACAGCCTCTGAGAAATTCTGATTTACAAGGCTCTGAAAAGCCTTGAAGCAGGATCCTCTGTCACATTGTTGCAGTCGGTATTGCAGTGAACACAATCCGACCAGGAGTGGTTGGACTGAGGGCGCTGCTGAAGAGTGCCATCTGCTAGCAGACAAGGAAGTGCATGCAAGGAAATTAAAAGTAAATAAATAAGAGGCCTTTACAGCCTCCCTCCCCAAGGTCCCTGGGAGTGGGTATGCAATATATTACTAGGTCCACGGTCCATATATGAGTAACTAAACAGGGATCATCCTAGAGATCTAGAACAGGTTAAACCAAGAATCAAAAAACAGTAGTAATATACAGCCTCCTGCCACTAAATCCTTACACAGGAGAGAGAAATTGAACATCAGAGTAAATTCACCATCATAATCAGATGCCTAGACATCAGAAAAAAACTCTAAGCCATACTAAGAAATGGAAGATATGGCTCAAAGGAATATATCAAAGCCCCAGATGAGACGCAGGATTTGAACAACTAATCAGGAAGGTTTATACAAATCTCCTAAATCAAATCAGTGAGTTGAAAGACAATATGGCTAAAGAGATAAAGGACATTAAGAGGACACTAGGTGTACACAAAGAAGATTTTGAAAACCTGAATAGAAAAATAACAGAGCTTATGGGAATGAAAGACACAATAGGTGAGATCAAAAAAACATTAGAGGGGAGAGGATGTGGTTCAAGTAGTTGAATGCCTGCTTCCCACATGGAAGTCCTGGGTTTGGGTCTGGTGCCTCCTTAGAAAACAAAACAAAACCAAAACCAAAACCAAAACAACCAGCAAAACAGATAAACAAAAAACCAACTCAGGGGAACTGATGTGGCCCAGTGCTGAGCACTGGCTCCCCACAAACAAGGTCCCAGGTGCAATCCTCAGTCCCCGGCCCTGTACCTCAAAAAAAAACCCAAAACAAACAAACAAAAAACAACAACAAAAAACCATATTAGAGGTATGTAACAGCAGAATCGAAATGATAGAAGAAAGAATAAGTGATACAAAAAACAGAACAGCTGAAATTGAAGGGAGAGAACAGAGAGAGAGAAGAAAATAGAAAAAAATTGAGCAGGGGCTCAGGGAGTTGGATGATAACACCATGTGCAACAACATACATGTCATGGGAGTTTCAGAAGGAGAAGAGAAGGGAAAATGGGCAGAAAGATTATATGAGGAAATAATGGCTGAAAATTTCCCAACTCTCATGAAAGAAATGAATTGACATGGCCAAGAAGCACAGCGTACCCCAATCAGAATAAATCTGAATAGATCTACTCCAAGACACATACTACTCAGAATGTCAAGCACAAAGGATGAAGAGAAAATTCTGAGAGCAGCAAGAGAGAAGCACATCATCACATATAAGGGATGTCCAGTAAGACTTGTGTGGATTTCTCATCAGAAACTATGGAGAGGGGAAGCAGGTGTGGCTCAATCGATAGAGCTCCCATTTACCATATGGGAGGCCCCGGGTTCGCTTCCCGGGGCCTCCTTGTGAGGGCAGGCAGGCCTGCGCGGCGCGGTGGGCTGATGCAGCAAGACCTCACAGCAAGGGGGAGATAAGCAGACACAGAAAAAACACACAGCAAAGGGACACAGCAAACACAAGCAGCAAGGCGGGGATAAATAAATAAATAAAATAAAATAAAAAAGAAACTATGGAGGCAAGAAGACAATGGTAGGGTATAATTAAAGTACTGAAAGAGAAAAATTGCCAGCCGAGTCTTTTTTATCCAGCAAAATCATCTTTCAAATATGAAGGTGACTTTAAAATATTTGCAAATAAACAGAAACTAAGAGTTTGTAAAAAAAGAATTTGGCTTTGCAGGAAACATTAAAGGGAGCCTTACAGTTCCAAAGAAAAAGAGAGGAGAGAGACTTGGAGGAGAGTGTAGAAGGTAAGACTAGCAGAAAGGATAACCAAAAGAGTAAAAAGGCAGATGAAAATAAGATATGAAATATGAAAGCCAAAGAATAAAACAGTGGAAGTAAGTAATGCATTTACAGTAATATCATTGAATGTGAATGGATTAAGCTCCCCAATCAAAATATACAGGCTGACAGAATGGATTAAAAAACATGTGCCAACCATATGCTGTCCACAAGAGACTCACCTTAGATCCAGGGAAACAAATTGGCTGAAAGTAAAAGGTTGGAAAAATATATTCCACGTAAACAGTAACCAAAAAAAGAGCAGCAGTAGCTATACTAATATCAGACAAAACAGACTTAAAATGCAAAAAAGTTATAAGAGATGCAGAAAGCCATCATATATTAATAAAAAGAACAATCCACCAGGAAGAAGTAACAGCCATAAATACCTATGCACCTAACCAGGGTGCCTCCAAATACATGAGGCAAACTCTGGCAAAATAGTAGAAACAGATACCTCTACAATAATAGCTGGAGACTTCAACAGACTACTCACATCGTTAGAACTAAACAGAATATCAACAAGGAAAAAGAGAACATGAACAATATGATAAATGAGCTTGACCTAATAGACATATATAGAATGTTGCATCCCAAATCAGCAGGTTATACATTCTTTTCAAGTGCTCATGGATCTTGCTCCAGGATAGACCACATGTTGGGTTACAAAGCAGGTCTCAATAAATATAAAAAGACTGAAATTATACAAACCTCCTCCCAGATCATAATAGAATGAAGCTGGAAATCAATAATAGATAGGAAAAGGGAAAATTCACAAATGTGGAGGCTAAACAACACACTCCTAGACAATCAGTGGGTCAAAAAAGAAATTGTAAGAGAAATTAGTAAATATCTTGAGATGAATAAAAACGAAAACACAACTTATCAATACTTATGGGATACAGCAAAGGCAGTACTGAGAGGGAAATTTATAGCCCTAAAAGCCTATTATTAAAAAAAGAAAGAACTAAAATCAAAGATATAACTGAACAACTGGAGGACCTAGAAAAAGAACAGCAAACCAACCCCAAAGCAAGCAGTAAGAAAGACATAAAAATGACTACAGAGAAATAAATGCAACTGAGAACAAACCAACAAAAAACAATAGAGAAAATCAACAAAACCAAAAGCTGGTTCTTTGAGAAGATCTATAAAATTGACAAACCCCTAGCTAGACTAACAAAGAAAAAATGAGAAAAGAGGCAAATAAATATAATCAGAAATGAAAGGGGGGGTGTTATGACTGACCCCTCAGAAATAAAAAAGGATCATAGGATTATATGAGAAACTGTATGCCAACTAATTAGACAACCTAGATGAAATGTACAAATTCCTAGAAACACACAACCTACACTGACTACAAGAAATATAAGAAATTATCAAATGTACAAATTCCTAGAAATGCACAAACAACCTACACTGACTACAAGAAATACAAGAAATTATCAAATTTAAAGAGATTGAATCAGTCATCAAAAATCTCCCAACAAAGGAAGTCCAGGACCAGATGTCTTCACAGGTGAATTCTACCAAGCATTTTGAGAAGAATGAAAACCAATCCTATTTAAATTCTTCTAAAAAATCGAAGAGGAGGGAAAATTACCCAACACATTTTATGAATCAACCTCACCCTAATACCAAAGCCACATAAAGATAATACAGGAAAAGAAAATTACAGCCCAATCTCTCTAATGAACATAGATGCAAAAATTCTCAACAAAATCTGGCAAATAGAATCCAACAGCATATTCAAAGAATTATACACTACGATACATGGGATTTTCCTGGTAGGCAAGGGTGGTTCAACACAAGAAAATTAATTAACGTAATACACCACATTAACAAACTGAAGGAAAAAAACCATATGATCATCTTGATTGACGCAGAAAAGGCATTTGATAAAATCCAGTACCCTAACTTGATAAACACACTTTGAAAGATAGGAATAAAAGGAAAGTTCCTCAATATGATAAAGGGCATATATGAAAACCCCACAGCCAACATCGTTCTCAATGGGGAAAGGTTGAAAGCTTTCCCTGTAAGATCCAGAACAAGAAAAGGATGCTCACTGCCACCACTGTTATTCAACATTGTACCAGGAGTTCTAGCTAGAGCAATTAGACAAGAAAAAAAAGAAAAGGCATCCAAAGAGGAAGAGAAGTAAAACTCTCATTCGCCGATGACATGATCCTGTATTAGAAAATTCTGAAATGTCTACAACAAAGCTACTTGAGCTAATAAATGAGTTCAGCAAAGTGGCAGGATAAATCAGTATATAAATCAGAATAAAATTAGTAATGTATCTATACACTAGTATTGAACAATCTGAGGGGGGAATCAGAAAAAAATTCCATTTACAATAGCAATAAAAATACTCAAATACCGAGGAATCAATTTAACCAAAGATGCACAGGACCTATATTCAGGCAATTACAAAACACTGCTAAAAGAAATCAAAGAAGACCTAAACAAATGGAAAGACATTCCGTGTTCATGGATTGGAAGACTAAATATCATGAAGGTATCAATCCTACCCAAACTGCTTTATAGATTCAATGCATTACCCCTCAAAATTCCAAATGCCTACTTTACAGAAATAGAACAGGCAATTACCAGAATTATTTGTAAGGGAGAGTGCACCCGAATAGACAAAAGCATCCTAAAAAAGAAGAGTGATGTGGGACGACTCTCACTGCCTGACCCTGATATATATTACAAAACTGCAGTGGTCAAAACAGCATGCATGGTACTAGCAGAAAGACAGACAGATTGATCAGTGAAATAGAATTAAGAGTCCAGGAACAGACCCTCACCTCTACGGTCAACTCTTTCTTTTTGTTACAAAAATAGGTCTTTATTCTTAGGAAAATATAGTAGAGCTAACTTCCTTATGCTATACATAAAATCTTATCAGATGTAGTAGTGTTTGTTTTTTTTTTTTACTCTTAATTTTTTTTATTTTTAAAGAATCATTAAATTACGTGAATGTTACATTAAAAATATAGGGGATTCTCATATCCTCAGCTCCACCCCCTCCCACACTTTCCCATATTAACAACATCTTTCATTAGTATGGTACATTTGTTACAATTGATAAGCACATATTGAAACATTGCTACTAACCATGGACTATAGTTTGCATTATAGTTTACATTGTGCCCCACACAATTTTATAGGTTATGACAAAATGCATAATGGACTGTTATCCATCATTGCAATATCATGCATGATGATTCAGAATTGATCTCTAAACAAGCACAAACCCACTAGGTTATAAAGAACAGGTAATTTGAGGTTTTTGACAAAAGACTACATCATACATCTAATTCAAATCAAAGAGTCTGCAGACAGTTTCCAATGAGAAGATGAAACGAGTCAAACAAATATAAATTTTATGGACAAATAAACGTAAAAGAATTTAAAATAAGCTAACAACTAATTTTTTTAAAAATAAAAATACTAGTCAGGTACAAGCTTTTGTTTCTCAATGCCAGACTCCTCAATGTTTATTAGACTACTGTTATTATAAAAAAAATTTATCTTTGATCCAGAGCACTAGCTATAATACTGATTTGCATTTGAGAAAAGACTGCTTTTCTAGCTGAATGCTCCTGGTTCTGAAAAAAATGTTTTAGGTTTATTACTGAAGGTAGACTGTTTGGTACTAACAGAATTTTTAACTACTTAGGTTTTTTGTTGTTTTTTTTTAAATAAAAAATGAGTCTCCCAAAAAATCCATCTGCTAAATGCCGTTAAAAACGTCTGCAAACATTGGTTCATAATTACCATCTTAAGAAATGTAGTGGCATTCCCTATTGAGAGGTATGATTACTAAATAATTAATATTACACCCTAGAACACCATCCCACAAGTCTGTTCCTTTTATGTACTGTCACTTAAGCTCTCCATGAATTCCTATGGTGAGATAAAAAATTTTTGGTATACATAATTGGGGAGAAGATGGTCATGGTGAGTATTCTTGAAAGTTTTAGGAATACAAGCAAATCATTTTAATCTAGGGCTAGCTTCCTCTCCTAAAAACAGTTTTTTAATTTTTCCCCTTGGAGTACTGACTACATGTTATACTCTGTAATAACATGGTGATCTTTAGCTGTGTTTCTGATTAACAGTGACTGTTGGCTGTCCTGCATGTGATGATTGTGCCTGATATTAAATAAGTCTTTCCAAATATTTAATGAACAACTGAATACTTCAGGTCATCCTATTGATCTACTATGTTGCTCTATTATGAGGAAAATGCTTATATTTTTAAAGTCACACTTTCAGTAATCAATAGAAAATCTCTCATGATGCTATAGCAACTGCAATCATGAGTTGGCAACGCTCTTTTTGTGCTCAATTTCTCCTTGTCTAACATATGATTCAGCTGCAATGCTGAAAGTCTTCCATACAAAAAGCATATGTTTGGAAGAATATATAACAATTTTTTTCAAAGCACCATTCTGAAAATTGATACACTAAATTTATATTACTTTCCATTGCCAAATAGTCTGCAGAAACAAAATCTTGCATCTGTTTTGGTTCAGTAACTCTTTTTTTTGGTTGGTGTTGTTTTATTTTTTTATTTTAAATAGTCAGAAATCTTTTCCGATAAATTTTTCACCCCAAGGAAGGGACTTGACTCTTGGATTTAAGATCCTTTCCCTTTACAAATTTTCTTTAGCTTGTCATCTCTCCATTCTTTGAAGCTGTCAGAACCAAGAACCCATAAACAAATCACAAATAGCAATAACCTACATTAGTTAACTCTTAGCATGTTGACATTTTTACTAAAGGATTATTTTTGCTTTTTCATTTCTCATATCTCATGACAGTCCATATTAACTGCATTACAGCTTTACAGGCCATACAACATTCAAAAGTATGTTTATATGCATTTTCCTTGATCTGTAAGAGTTTGATACGGATTTTACTACAGAAATTTTAAGTTTGGAAAATACCAGTTAGTATTTCTTCTCAGAGCTTACTGTTCACATAATCACTACATGCATATTTAGCTCTGATTACATTACTCAAAAACTGTACCCATTATCAGAACAGGGCAAATGATACTTAAATTTTAAAAGTATAATGGTTTGAATTCAAAGTTATTCAAATGAACACTGTTAAGTATATTCATCACCACTGTTTACATTAGCCTTCTTTAAGTATAACCATCAATTCTTCACAATTTAGATCATCAGTTTTTCCTCCCAAGTCCTCAAACTAAGAATGCCAAATAGCCTTGGAAATCCACAGTTCCACAATATCTTAATGTTTTAAGAACACATTTGTGAACTCACGAAAAAGTGTTCATTTTTCAACTTAAACAATGCAGTTCTACTTAAGTCAAACAAACTTGTCCCAAAATTCCAACAAATAATTCTGAGAATTAACTTAAACTCCTTGACAGTGTCCCTTAAAAATAGTATGACAGTCAAGTGCCAACAGGCATGGCAATGACCTCTTTCATGGGCTTATTTAACTCCTTGGCTCTTGAAAATGCCAGCACCAAGTATTACACTGAGATTCAATTTTACCAAAGGCTACATTTAGTTTACCCATTTTTCACAAATCTATTTTGTTAGGATGAAATGTAAATATTTTATGAAGCCCTCACACTTAACACTAAGATTTGAGAGAGATGTATTTTAAAAAAGCATGGGGTAATATATATAAATAGTGGAAGAGAGTCTCATTAAGCACCAATAACTAATTTTTGTCACCCCATACTCATTTTGTAGGTAAGTTTCAATAACTGGCAAGGCACATTGACATACATTCCAATGAATACTTTTTGACAAATTTTAAATTATACTCTATGTTCCAGCTATCCTAGTAACTGACATACAACATACTAAAATGGTTTATTAAGATAACATAAAATAACCAATTAATTTGAAACACACAGGCTACTGGCAACCACTATTCTAAAATTATGTAAGTACAAGTAAACACACTGAATTGTTTGCAAGTCTAAACCAGAAGATTTCTGCACTAACACAGTTATATTAATGACACATTAAAACAAATAAAAGCTTTATTACAAAAATAAGTTACACTCGCCTCCAGCTTACAGTATAAAACAATTTTGTTTGCAGGAATGCAAAATGATTGTTTACCATGAGCATTTTGAACACATGGCATGTCTAATTTTCTTGTTAAATTTGCATTTACTGGGGAACTGGTGTGTAAAAAAACCTTAAGTATAAGCTCTGATCTTCACTGTGATGCCTACTGTGTATGTGATATAACTGTAGTATCCCTCTGGGGAAGGGGAGAAGGGATTTCTTTATACCAAGTTCTAATTAAACTATAATTTCACTCTTTTTTTTTTTT
>JAQZBX010090027.1:0-12561 GCA_029593785.1 Cabassous unicinctus
AGAATAATAGTAATAATAATAGTAAAAGGTAGAAAAGGAACTGTACATGACATAGGAAAATGAATAATTAACATGAGTAAGAAGTACAGAGGAATAAGAATAAAAAAGTGGAATACAAACAACGAAATGAGAAACATAATAGAGAAAAATATATAGAATGAATTAAAAGCCTGGAATGAGGAGAGGAGAGGAAAAGAAAGAAGAAAAGAGAAGTAGAAAAAAATTAAAAAAAAAAAAGAGAAAAAATAGAAAAAAGGAGAGATAACTTAAAACAAGACAAACAAAAGACCAAACAAAAAGAAGTGGAATGAAAGAACAACAATAGAAAACAGAAGATTGAAAAATGAAGGAAAGAAAAGAAATAGTGTAGGTAGAAAAAATTGGTAAAGAAAAAAAGAAAAAAACAAAACAGGTAAACAAAGGAAGGGGAAACACAACAAACAAAAAACAAGACAGCAGCAACTAATTTAAAAAAAGATAAAGAAAAAAAGGAACAACAACAACAACAACAAAAAAAACAAGAATAAACATGGAAAAACATCCTTCTCCCTTAGACTCCTAAGGAGCTTCTCAGGCTGCTTCTGTTTATCAATCAACCTCTGCAGGTTTTGAACCAGGTTTTAGTGAGTAAAATAAGGAAAAATTTAAAAAGGGAACTAAAAAATCAGCCATCCAAGGGAAGCTAATACAAAAAGAATGTTTAAAATTTCCCTGTCATAAAGTTTCAGCTGTATGCCTGATAACCAAGTGGATCACTTCTCTAAGAAGAGCTGGAATCAAACAAGGGAACTCATATATGCAAGGCAGGAATTCTTCCACTGAGCTAGTGTCTCCTTAGGTTAGTTAGCCTTTCAGAATCCTATCTGTCCCCTTTCCCTCAGGCAGGTTAGATTCCTTACAGTTTGCCAGAGTCCTGCTGATTAGGCAACTGTTTGTCCCTGCCTCCTCTCTAATCTAATTCCTCTTTATCCCTGGGTGGCTTGGCATGACAGCCTGCCTGAGGAGACCCCCCTCCCCTCTCCCTGTGGAGTCAGAGTCCCTTCTGATATTCAAAGGGAGCTCAGCTGGCCAAACTCACTGCAAAGAAACCACTCTCCACACTCCTAGACCCCTCTTCCTCCCAGGGAATCCACCTTCACACTCCATTTGGAATAGGGAGCCAGCAGCTCCTCCTGGGCTATTTGCCCTGAGGGTAGGGTATATGTGTCACTTCCAGCCTCAGGGGCAAGCAACTCATGGTTTTCTTTTGGCTTCTTTATCATTCCATTACCCTCCTAGATGACTCAGAGCACCTTCCCATTCTATATATATCCAAAGGAGTTGGCAGGAGGAAGACCTCTGCTCTCCTCTCAGTTAGATGCAACTCACCAGGAGTTTTACCCTTGCTTGATGTCTTGTGGGTGGGGTGGGATCCCTTCCCAGCAGTTAGGAGGTTTAATAACTCACAGTTTGTTTTGTCTTCTTTGTCTTTCTGGCCCTCACTCTCCTAGGAGTTGTAAAGCAGTCTCCTGGTCTACTGTACCCCAAAGCATGTCCCCAAGTCAGCCTTTGACTCTTTCTTCATTGTATTAGTGAAAGCTGAGCCTTATCTGCCTAACCCGATGACCATGTTCCCACAATACAATAGGGATTTATTAGCTTACATGAAAATGTCCACATCAAGGCATCTTCAGTTGATGCTTTCTCCCCAAAGACTGGGTGCCAGTGGTCATGGACACCTCTGTCACATGCCAAAGCACATAATGGCATCTGCTAATCTCCCTTCTCTTCCAGGTTTCATTGCTTTCAGCTTCAGGCTTCCATGGTGCTCTGTCTCTCTCTTTTACTATATACATCCAGTTAATAGAGAACTTCAGTAAGAGGATTAATATCCACCCTGGGCCCACTTTATCTAAGTAACCTTATCAAAAGATCCTATGTACAGTAGCTTTACACTCACCTGAATAGATTAGCTTTAACAACATGTTTTCTGGAGCACATAGCTCCAAACCATCACAGCAAGAAACTCAGATATACAAAAAGAAGAGTGCTGAGGGAATAAACAAAAATAAAATAGAATATTTTGTTTTTCTACCTGTAATTATCTAACTGATAACAGTTAGTTCAAAATAATTGGAGCAATAATATTGGATGATGATGTGTAAATGAAATGAACATAGGCAAGGGATGGGAAGGAGGAAATAAGAATACTCTGTTATTAATTAACTGCAGTTTCTGTGACATGATATATTGATATTTGAACATATACTTAAATTACTTGTAAAGGCATACTGCAAACTTTAGGAAACCACAAAAAATGATTTAAAAAAAGAGGTATAATTGATAACATGAGCAGGAGAAAAATAGAGTGATATCTGATGTTAAATTAAATCAAAGAAGGCTGAAAAGGAGTGAAAAAAAAAAATCCAACATGGGCCAAGAGAAGAAAACAAAAATATGATAAATATTATCCCAACTCTATTGAAAATAACTTAAAATATGAATGGAGTCATAATCCATTAAAAGACACAGACTGTATGTGCATTAAAAAACATAACTATATGTTGTAGACAAGATATCCACTTTAAATATAAAATCAAATATAATGAATATGTAGGAATGGAAAAATCAATACCCTGCAAAGACTAAATTAAAGAAAGTGGGAGTAGCTATATGAATGTCAGATAAAACAGACTTTACAGACTTTAGAAAAAAGAAAATTATTAGGAACAATCTTACATAATGACCAAGGGGTCAGTTTTCCAGGAGACATAACAGTATTTAAAGCGTACGCATGTAACAAGAGAACATAAATAAACTTTAGACAAAAAAATGATACAAGCATAAGGATAAAAAGCCAAATCTGCTATTAGACTTGGAGATGTTAATGCACCTCTTTCAGTAACTGGCATATTCATAGGCATAATCAGTAAAGATAGAGCTGAACTAAACAGCCCCATCATTCAACTGGTTTTAATTGACATTTATGAAATATATCATGTATCAACAGCAGAAGAAATATTCCTCTCAGTTTCACATGAAATAGTCACCAAGATGGATCACATAACACACCTTAACACATTTAAAAGAATAGAAATCATACAAAATATGTTCTCAGACCACAATGGAATTAAACTAGAAAGTAAACTAGAATTAAAGTAAACTAGAAAGTAAAAAGAGAAAGATGGCTGGAAAAGCCCAACATCTCTAGGGACTGAACAACACACTTCTAAATAGCACATGGGAAAAACAAGAAGTCTCAACAGAAATAAAAAAGATATTTTGAAAATAAATATATAACTATTATAATTTGTTAGATTCTGCAAAAGGAGTGCTTAGAAGGAAGTTTACAGCACTGAATACATATATTAAAGCAGAAAAGAGATGTACATCAATCATCTAAACCCCCACCTTAGGAAACTAGAGAAAGAAGAGTAATATAAACATCAAGCAAGCCAAAAACAGAAATAGGAAAGGTATCTGTTTCTTTACTTGTTTACTGTCTGCACCCACACCCCAGTGCAAGCTGAGATGGCAGGAGTCTTGTTTGATGTTTTTCAGTGCTGTAAAATTATTTGTCAAATAAAATAATTCAAGTTTGTGAACTTACTTGATTATTATGGTTTTACCATGGTCATAAACATAAGGATCTTACACTGAAATTTAGTTTGCAAAAATTTGACTAATATTTTGATAAAATAAATTCAGCCTTTTTCATAAACTTTTGCCATAATATCTAAAGTAGCATTATTCATAGCAGCCAAGATGGGCAAACACAAATATTGATCAAATGAGGAATGGACTTTTAAAATGAAGTAAATCCATGTAATAGAATATTATCAGCCATAAAAAATAATGAAGTTCTGATACATGCAACAATAAAGATCCTTGAAAATATTATGCTAACTGAAAGAAGCAAAAGACAAAAAGGCTACTATATGATGGCAATTATATGAAGTGTGCAGAGCAGGCAAGCAGAGAGACAGAAAATGGATTAGAGCTCACTAAGAGACAAGCAAAAGGAGGTGGGGGCCAGTGACTCCTATGGGTCCATGGTTTCCTTTTAAGGGAATGAAAATATTCTTGAACTAGTCATGATTGAACAACCTTATGCGTATACCAAACCCCATTGATTTGTACACTTTAAAAGACAGAATGAGAGTGAACGGTTACCCTGCAGACACCTGGGAATGGTAAGTACCCATTAGCTGGGCTGACTGAGGTAAATCTGATACCTTCCTATGGGGTATGGGAGAAAGTCTAAGACACATTTTTCAGCTGGGATCATTTTTTCAGTTCTTTTCCATATCTCCCCCACCCTACTGTCCCTACCCAAGCTCTAGTTCCATAAACTGGCAGGAGCAGTTTTTTCAGGGCTCCAGCAGTATGAGATACTTGCCCTTATCTAGATTGAGACATCTAATCCCACCAGGCATGTTTCTTGGGAAAATGGAACAAAAGGGGAGCTGACACTCTCCCCATTTAGTCTCTTGCTTATATGGATGCCAGAAGCCATTAAATATTTGACTGCTATGTTCATTATGGGTTGTTGTCTTAATCAACTATTTCACACCTATTAGATCAGCTCTTGACAGCTCTGCATTGCTCTTGTCTTTGGGAAGAAGTAAAGGGCCTAGGTGTGGGTTTAATGGCAGGGGGAAAAGGCAAACAGTTTTGGGAGAGGGTGTGGCAGAATCTGACTGGTAGACCCCAGCCTTGGTGCAAGAACAGCACGTATGAAGTCTCTGTAAATACAGTGTCAGGACAGATCAAAGTTTTTTAGGCACTGAAGCTTTAACATTTGAGAGGGTCCACCTTAATGAACTACATGAAAAACTTGCTTGCAGCTCCACTTGTAATGGGCCCTGCATCTTAATCTTCAGGTCCTCCCTTCATGTTCAAGGCCTTCCTCTCCTTACTTTACAGTTGAACATCACCCACAGCCTATGGGACCTGGCCCAGCACACCCATGCTCATGCTGCCCTTCAGTCAGGTATGCTCTTCCCAACATGCCTGTCTCACCACCTGAATAATTCCCAGTGATTCACTCTGTTGTCCACTCCTCCACGAAGCCTCCCTTTATGTGATCCCTCTGGAGTGGGTGCCTTTTCATGTTCCCATAACACCTCCTCCTCATCTCTGTGTCAGCACTTACTATATTGGTAGGCCCAACTCTACTCCTTCTCAGCTGTCAGTTCCAAGAGGGTTCAGAGAATGCCTGACATCCTCTCCCATGGTGCTGGACACCTAAAAGTTGGGTCAAAGGGGCTCTGGGAACCTGGAACAGACCCAGCTACTTCTTTTTAGGTTTGTGACCTAAGAATAGTCACTGAAGCTTCCCCAGTATCCTCCATGACACAGTGTGAATCATTCTAGGATGTGTCTCCTTGGGTATGTCATCAGGTTCATGCAGGATGAACATTGTACACCCATACGCTTGTTTCACATGTACCTAATACATAAACTTAGACATGGAAGAATTACAGGAAAGGGGTGGATGTAGCATTGAATATAATGCTACAAGTCAAGTGCCCAGAGCCCCTCTGACCCAAGGCCTATCTTTTCAAGGTTTTCTTAGTGCTGGCAGCATTTATGTGTGTCCTAGAATCTTGGGGATTCCTGTGCCCATCAGCTTGGCATATTCCCCATCCCCAAGTATAAGTCCAAGGGTACATTGTGAAGAGTGGGTTCTACTGCTCCACAGCAGAACTGCTTCCAGCTTATCCTTCAGTTCCCCATGCTCATCACCCTGATTTCCTCTCCTGCTCTGACAACTTGAGCATTCAGGATTAACAGTGGTACACATTGGTGCCACCCCAAAGTAGTGCCCCCCAACCTGCAAACCATAACCTGGGAGGTGAAAAGGGAGAACCTACTGGCTTCCCCACCCCTGATGGCCTGCTTCTGCCCAGGGTGGTCCCACTGCTCATGCCTCCCACACACTGGGAGGGGGATGGATGTGGGGTTGCCTAGGGAAGATAAAAATGGTGGCATATGCTGAATTGGTTAGCCCTGGGCCAACCTGTGCTACTTTTAGGTCCCTCCTGGCCAATGACCAGAGTTTTTGTGGCTTAGGGATGACTTAATATTGAAAGCAATGGAAAAGGGACTCATTCCCAGTTTTCTTGAGACTGGAGCCTTGGGACCTAGGAACACATCAGAAGAACATGTTGCTCTCTTGAGCATTTCCTGCCAAGTGAGATGGGTAAGGGGCTATCTGCTCAATCTGGGGGCCTGGTTACCAGGGTTCCAAGTTCTGTTGGGTTCTCTCACCAAAGGAGTGAGGTCACCTCCTTAGGTCCCCTTACCTGGGCCCCCTCAAAGATAAGAACTCCATGAAGACCCCTCTGCAATAGTGACTATCTGTCCTCCTAGCATAGATCACCCTGTTAACTGGACACAGTTCTGGCAACATGTCCCTCCCCACAGCTCCCTGGGAAGGTCTGGGTGCAGCTGAGGCCCCAGCTATGAGAGAAACTGGGTTCATGGTGAGGTTCTTTCTTGCACCCTTTCCTCCTGGTGCCACCATGCATGGAAAGCCTCCCTTCAATATCCCCACCTATGGAAACTTAATGACAAAGAATAGCTACAATCTTAGGGAGACAATACACAGAGTAAGAGCCTTGAACAGCCAAAATCAGGGTGGATTTGGGAGGTGGGGAGTAAACTTAGTGGTTTAACAAAAGCTAGTCTGGGAAAGTGACTGATAAGGAGTTTGGGATCCTTGGAAGTTGAGAGGAAAACTTAGGGAGAGTCAGTTAAGAATCTCAGATTGTCCCAGGGGGAGGCCTAGGTGGTCCTAAGAGTCTGAGGCTGAAGAATTTTCAGGGTGCCATCCCGGGCACTGTCCTGTACCTGGGGATATTCCTTACCCAATTGATTATGGTGAACTGAGTGATGATGGAGTATTTGGATGTGAGTGAGCCTGGGGGCTGCATCAGGATAGTGAGGGGTCCCTGAAGTTTGGGAGGAGAGTCCCCTACCTGAGACCTGAGCTCTTAAAAGTGGGCACACTGAGTCTCATGAGAACTTCACAGCTTTCCTGGGAGCAGGGATGCCAAGGTCATCTTACAGACCTGTAAACTGAGGCTGGTCCAAGGGGCCATCTCTCCATCTGTCATGAGAGGGTGGGACATGAAACTCTCTTTCTATGATCCTGGTACCTCCTCCTGGATCCTAGAAGCCTGCCTGGTCCATCTCTGGTCTGGCCTGCCCAGCCCTTGGTGGACCACACAGTAGTGCAGCATGCCTGAGGCTTGGGGTGGGAGTGGAGATGGTAATGGCTGGGGGCCCCATTATATTGGATGCAAACTGTCTGCCTTCCAGGGGAAGATGGTCAATTTTGACAAAACAAGGAATGTGAGCAACTGTGGCAATCATTGTGGTGGTGGGGCTAGGGTGGGGTGGGGGTGGAAACCACTTCCTCCTGGGCAGAACATCACATCATTGCATGCATGTGGCTTCATCTTAGGTTTATGGGAAGAGTTTGGTGAGAAGAGACAATGCTGCAACCTCCATCTTCATGGTGGGGATTGTATGTAGAATGAAAGAAACTTCCTGGAGGACAAGTTGCTTTAACTCAGCCCTGACAACAGGTAGAACCTGTAAGGGAGTGGAGGAGAGGGGAGCAAAACCAACCCACTGGCCCCCTGTCCAACCCAGCAAACCCATTCAGGCCCAGGCATTGCCTGTTCTTTCCCTCTGGCCCTAGGATCCCAAGTGATGACTGAGCTCCAGCAGCCCCAGGCATACTGCAGCTATGATACCCTTGTGTCCAACAAGAAATGTGGGGCATGGTTTGGAGACATAGAGTAGCTCAGCAAGACAGGCAGTTGAGTCCAGAACTAAATCAGGTGGCTCCTTTGTGAGCATCAGTTCTGTTGCCTGAAGACAGCTGGGGCACCCAAATGCTAACAGTTGCATGGACACTGGGAGAGAGAACTGAGGAGTGGCTCCTGGGAACCTCAAATTCATTATTCTGTCCTGTAGCTATCACATGTCTTGTGAGTTGGAGACCTGTTTCAGTCAACCAGTAAAAGCTTCAAGGCCAAACACCACCCAGATGACATCAAGCCTTGGAGTGATGAGTAAGTTCCCCATCAAGCTGCTTTGGGGTTAAGGGAATCTTTGGGCTAAGCTTGGACTCAGGTTTTCTGACAGTTTAGCACTGGGATCACAGCTCCCAATATGTGGCTGGGACAAGTCACTTCATCTCTGGGGATCAGTTTCTTCTTCTGTGAAATGGGGCAATATTTCAGTTGGAGCTCACAGGTTACTGTTGATGAACCAAGCACATAGCTGGGTGCCTGGAGCACAGAATGCAATGGTACTCCCAAGGTAAGGTGGCCCCTCCATCCAGCTGCCAGGCCCCTGATGCAAAGTCCTGTAGTAGCATCACCTCTCACTCCAAGGTCCAGCTCCAGAGTGGCCCTGACTTCAGCAGTAGGGACACAGATGACTCATCTACCACACATGTGGCTGGCTCCTCAAGCTTTGAGGTAGAAATCCATCTGGGCCATGTCCCAGAATCCCAAGATGGCCAGGAAACATGATGACTGCCCACTTCTTCTCACTGTCAGCCCTTGTCCTCACCCTCCCTCTACTATGCCTGCTTGCCCCTCTCATCTTCCACAAAGAGGTCAAGTATTGTCAACTCCTATAGACATTCTAGAGCCACCTGCAGTTGCTAGAACAAGTCTCAGGGTTGAGGCAGCTGAGGGTCTGAACCTTGCTGTCCATGGCTGCATGCTTGAGCCCAGAGCAGGCCTGGTGTGCCATAGTTTGTTGTCCAGCACATCCTCCTCTCTGACAACCAGAAGTTATGTGTAGTGTGTCCTGGAGGTTGGACCAAGGCATTTCCCATGGACAAGCCATCTCCAGTGATTGAGAGAGAGGAAGCCCATGTTTCCCTTCTCAGTCCCTACCATCTGCTGCATGGGTTCCCTTTGTCCTGGTGGCCTTGGAAGCACAAAGCAGCCAAGACAGATGTGTAGGTTCTTGTAGGAGATGGGGAAGGAATGATTGGAAAAGATACCCCTCATTCCATGGTGGTGGCCCTGGGGGAGTAGGAGAAGACAATGAGGGTTCTACAGACCCAGTCCTGACCAGAGGTTGGCAGCCCTTCTTCTGTACTGAGGTGGTTCCAGAGGGTCTGGGGAAGCCAGCTCCTGGACCTGTAAACTGAAGGCCTGTCCCCTGAACTACCCCAGGTGACCAGCTAAGACTCCAGCCCTGAACTCCAAGACTATGGACAAAGAAAAAACACAACCTGATGAGGATGAGCTGGTAAAAAAAATTTCAGAGGATCAAAGTAAGTTGGGAGGCAGCAAGTAGGAGAGGGTGGTTGTGGAGAGGGTGGGCCTGAGAATAATGTCCCCAGCCCAAGTATCCAAGGCCTTCTGATGCCAGTGATTCTGAAGTAAGGGTGGTTTGGCATCCTGCACACACATCAATCTGCTCCAGCAGCCCTTGGCACCCACAGCATCTTCACCCTGCCTTTTCCATGTCTTGGTCATGTACCCTTTCCTGGGTGCAACCCAGGCATTGAGAAATCAATTTCAAAGCTAGCATCATTGAGGTGCCCAGAGAAAGGGCTTTTCAACTCAGGCCAATTCAAGGGGCATCCTCTGGATAGGAGGGGTTGATTACACCTCCAAAATCATCGTAACTGGTGAACACAAGCACGAAAATTCCATGCCTTTATGATACTAAAAACTAGAAAAAATCTCTTTGATCTCCTTTGGAGGATAAAAGGAGCCAACTCAGTATTCTACAAACTGGGAAATGGAAAGAATCAAGAAGAATGGCACACAGCTGGGCCCTGAGCCTCAGCAGAGTTGCAACACCTACTCTCCAGTTCATTGGACTCACTCAGGACAACTAGCAAGGAGATGAGGATTGACAACTCCTTGAGAAAGCCTACAACTGCAAGCAAGTGAGTCCCATCCATTGGCTGTATGGGATCAAAGTCCCCTCTCAATTAGAGGTAGACTGGACATCACCATCCCAGAATCCTCAGGATTGGGGAATGAACTATGGACTAGAGGGGACTTACCGGTCTTCTACTGTAAACTTATTGTGATTCTAGCAATGGAAGAAATTACAGCATTGATGTGGAGGCAGTGGCCACTGGAGGCTCTGGGGACAGGGGGAGGGAAAGAAATGTGTAATACAGGGGCTTTTTCAGGACTTGGGATTCATTCTGAATGACATTGCAATGACAGATATTGAGCATTTTATATCTTCCCATAGCTTGCAGAATTGTGTGGAAGAGAGTGTAAACAACAATGTATACTATGGACCATGCTAGTGGCAAAGCCCCAGGATGCATTTATCAATTGCAATGAATATGCCACACTAATGAAGGATGTTGTTTACCATGGGAGGGTGTGGGAGGCATAGGGAGTAGGGCATATGAGAATCCCTATATTTTTTGTGTAACATTTATGTAATCTAAGTATCTTTTTCAAAATAAAAAAGAAAAGAAAAAAAGAAGAATGGCACAGACCTAAAGCCAGACCACCTGGTCTCCCAAGCTGTTAGACCAGTTTTTCACACCCTTGGGCCTGCTTCTTATCACTGAATGGTAGAGAAAATTAGCCAACATATATGCACATATTACAGATGTTCACAATAAGGTTAGCTGTAGTTTCTTGTCAGTAAGCTAATGACCTTCTACTGGCCATTAGCCCAGGCAAATAAAAGTGACTCCCACCCTTCCTAGAAGTTGATTCTAAATCCTCTGTCATCTTCAAGACAGGAAATGGGAAATAGGAGGTGTGTTAAAAGGCAGAAGGACCCATCCTACCAAAAAGAAAGACTGAGGACAGGAGAAGGTTAACAAGGTGATTAGTACCCACACAATTGAGGTAGGAACAGGAACTCCAGGTCAGCATTTCTTTCTAGCTGGCTCTAGGCCAGAAAAACAAGATGAAAATAGGATCAAATAGTAAATAATTTGTTCAGTGTCAGGTAGTCCATGGTCATGGAGGTCTTCCAGGAACCCTGCTTAGGAGGCTTGGCCAGGGATGCCCTTCACTCTGCTTCATTGGTCTTATCCTGGATAGTGCTGGATGTGCTCTGTGTTCTAGAAAGCCTATTTCAGCTTCACAACCTTGAGCAGTGAAGGTAGCAGGGGGTGGGTGTGGGTGAATAGATGACCTTGGCAGCTTCATTCTGAGGTTGGCAGTTATGGAGTCAGAGTCACTTTTAAAACTAGGGCCATTCATTTTAATCTGTGCCTCCTAGTGTCTTTCTTTCAGGCAGGTGTTATTCAGAGGGGTCTTTGTTGTTCCTGGAGCTGGATTGGGGGATTCAGGTCCCTGACTGAGTCTTGCCCTCATAGGGATACAAAGAGGTGGGGTGTCCTGTTGTCCCCCAGAAGCACAGCTGACTGCCTCTCTGTCTCACCTCCTGGTACTACAGATCCCTGGCAGGTCCAACATTTCAAAGCCATATATTCTTCAGCCAACTATTATTTTTTCCTCAGCAAGTGGAACTCCCCCAGGGAGGCCAAGGACAAGAACAGAGCTATCTCACCCTTTCTGCAGAGGAAACGTAAGTGCCCCAAGTTCCCAATGGGGAAATTCTAACTGGCCTGTGGTGCCAACAGCCTCAAAATCCCCTTTCCCAGGTGTGTCTGGCCCAGTAGCTTTTCTGTCCCCAAGCAGAATAGGCAAGGACAGGCAGGCACTTTCTTTCAACTAGTCAATCTGAACCTCTCCTCCTAGCATGACAATTCCAGTTGATGGGCTGTCTTGGACACCTGTGGACCACTTGCTGCTTTAGGAGAACACTGCAGTTCTCTCTGGGGGCCTTTGGATGCAGCCTGTGACATTCCAGTGGTCCCAGCTCTGTATCCCCCTGTGCTTGCTTTTCTCCATCTGCACCAAAGATTCTACACCAGGGCCTTTCAGGATAGAGGGAGTCTCAGCTCAATCCCACCCCATTGCTCCCACTCTCATGAAGTGGATGGAGAGACCCTCTTCACCAAGCCTACTCTTCACCCAGTGAGTGAGGAGCAACATGGAATCTCATGCCATTGCAAAGGCTACATGTCACTGCTTCCTGGGCTTTATGGGACTATGCAAACACAATTAGTGGGAGGGACAACTTAGGTAAGATTGGAAGGTAATTGAATTTTTTATTAAAAGCAAAAGCCAATATATATATGTAAAACTAGCAATTTCTAGAAGTGAATATTATAGTAAAGTCCTGTTTCTACTACAGACTGGGAGATAAGGCTTGGTTCATCTTTTGCTGTGTTGCTTTAAATGAAGTACACACCCTGACTTTGCTCATTCAAATAAGAAATCATGCAGAGTCATCAGTTTTTTTTCTGTGAGAGAAGCAAAAATAGCCAGCCACCCTTCCCTGACTTACTGAAACAACACAGTAGTCCCCTTTTCACAAAGCATAGATGCATTTCAGTATCAATACACCTGGCAAGCAGTTGAGATCAACCATGGGGACTATTGGGATATAGATGTTGAATGTACTTCCATTTGTAAGGACCATTTCCTCATCCAGGAAATTGACTTTGCATCCTCAATCCTCTTCTAGAGCCCCATGGTCAAATCTTTA
>JAQZBX010090028.1:0-12575 GCA_029593785.1 Cabassous unicinctus
CCTTTCTAAGTTAAAAAACACATTTGTTGGGTAAAGACAGCCTTCATCTAATACATGTCACAGCACCAATATTCCCTCATGTTTAAAATTTGAACCCTGCGGGCGGATGTGGCTCAAATGGTTGGGCATCTGTCTGCCATATGGAGGGACTTGGGTTCGACCCCTGGGACCTCCCGGTAAAATAAAAAAAAAAAATATATAGAAGGCGCATGGGCTGCCAGGCTCTGTGTGCCGGTGAGCCGCCAGGCCCTGGGAGCCAGGCAGCAAGATGATGACATAACAGGAGAGAGACGCAGAGGAGAGACAAGACGAGATGCTCCAAAAACCAGGAACCGAGGTGGCACAGGTGGCAGAACACCTCTCTCCTACATCAGCAGTCTTCAGGATCGAATCCTGGTGAAGACTGCAGGAGGAGGATGAGAAGAGATGGCAGGAAACAGACACAGAGAATTGCCCAGCGAATGGACACAAAACAGCAAATGGGGAAGGGGGGGTTTAAAATGGATAAAGTAAATAAATAAATCTTAAAAAAAAAAAAAAAATTTGAACGCTATTTTTATGTTACATTTTATCTCCTTCTGTCCAAAATTAAAATCATCCTCAAAAACTAATCATTTTGATATTTTTCACCACATCCTCCTTTGGAGTTCTTGTTCATGGTGCTAAAACGTCCACAAATTCTTTGATACTCCTCTCTTCAGGTGGAACTTAAATGCCCTTCCTTTGAGTATGGGCTGGATTTAGTAACTCACTTCTAACAAACAGTATATCCTGGAAGTGACAATGTGTCACTTCGAAGATCAGGTCCTAGAAGGCATTATAGTTTCCTCCTTATTCTTTCATTTGGGTCAGCTGCCCTGCAGGGAAGCCAGCTGACATGTTGTGAGGACACTCCAGCAACTCTGTGGAGAGGTCCATGTGGCAAGGAACTCAAGCCAACTGCCAACAGTCAGTGAAGAACTGCGACCTCCTGACACCAGCCAGGTGGGTAATCTAACTCAGAAGCAGATCCTCCAGTTCAGTCTTCAGATGTCTGCAATTCAAGGGAGACCCACAGCCCAAATCATCCAGCCAAGTCGTTCCTGAATTCCTGGCCCACAAAAACTCCCATGAGATAATAAATGTTTACTGTTTTAAGCCCCAAATTTTGGGGTAATCCATTATGCAGTAATAGACAGCTAATATGCTGTTATATAATGAAAGGAATCTGGTAAACAAAATTATTTGTGGTAAAAGATAGTGATTATTTGTGTTCAAATTGAAATTTGGCTAGATAGTGGATTTTTTTGGTCTACATTTCTCTTCCTTGGTAAGGTTAATGAAACATGAAAAGAAAATTGATCTGAATTGGTATTCTCTAAAGTTGTATTAGTCACTTTTCAAGTAGTGAAGAGTCTACATTACACGATTTAAAAATCATTGGACAGGACATAAGACTAGTCTAACACTAGTTACATCCACCTCCATAGGGCTATTCTCTATATTCAAGCCCCATCCCCAACCTGCCCACCCACTTCCCCTTCACCTCAGTATTTAATGTACTACTACATTAGGGAAACAATGTAGTAAAAAGAATTCAGACAGACCTTTCTTTCAATTTCCAACTTGGCCACTTGTTGATTATGTGACCTTTGGCAAGTTATTTAACCCTCTGTTGGTTTTAATTTTGTCATCAGTAAAATGGGGCCAGTGATTGCTAAATATATCTTGGAATGATTTTCAAGATTAAATGAGATTAATGCATGTAAAATACTTAACAGTCTCTAGGCTCATGGTCAGCTTATTAAAACTGTCAATCATGCTCACACCTCCAGTAACTGAAATAAGATATATTTCAAAATACTTGCAAAGAAGAAGGAGACCATGATAATCTACAGATGTACTATTAGAGAAGCTACTTCAGAGTTAAATATTCATTATTTCCTCAAAGGTGCTTAACATCAGGACAAAATAACCCTCTTCTGGCCCTTATTCTTCAAATTTTCTAAAAGTAAAAAATTGTAAAGATGGGAAACCAAACCATGATATTGTCAAAAGTTTGAGAAGAGGACAAGCTCATCTCTCAGCTACCTCTGTAGGGGCCACATCTCAGAGGAAGTGTATTGTCAGCCCCCACTCTTACTAATTGGTCCAGGTAGGTCTTCTTAGCATTTTTCTGCAGTATTCATTCCAAATGAACAAAGGTAGCTATTTTATAGTGCACCTGAACTTTAAATACTAAAACTGTTTAAGAAGTTTGACCTTTGATGAAAATGTCATAATTTTAATGAAACAGACTTTCTTAAGAATACTTTAGAAATGGTTTTAAAAAAAAATCTCAACTTACTCTTCAGCCGGTAGGCCAATTAACAACAACTTATCAGATTCTTTCCAATAAGCCACATGAACTTCCTTCCCATTTAAAAGAAGGGATGAGCTAAGAAAAAAATAGTCAAAATAAGGTTAAAATACTCTTAAATGTCATAAAATTATAAACAGCCATTCATAAAAGATTACATATGGTATGATCTAAGAACCACATATTTAATAAGCAAATTTCTTGGCACATAGCTAATTGCTACACAGAGAAGGCAGGGAATTATATGACAAGAAAAATATATTACGAAGTATTAATAAATAACAAACAACCCTAGGTCAAACAAAAGCAGACCTATTACAGGGGAAAAAAACAACATGCAATGGTTTTGCTAATATCAAATGAGTAATTATACAATTTTCTTTTCCAAAAGAAAGATTCCATCCTAATTTGTTAATTTAACAAAACTTTTCTGATTGTCTATTTATATACCCAATTTTCAAAAAAAAAAAAAAAATTACAAAGAAATTAAGGTATGCTCCCAGCTTTTAAGAAGATAATTCAATATGAGAAGCAGATATATAAACAAGCAGCCAAAATATAAGTCACATTTTAATGTATTCTCAAGGAAACTTTTGGGAGTGGTGGATACATTTATTTCCTTATTTGTGGTGATGATTTCAAGGTATATACCTATGTCAAAATTAATAAAATTGTACATTTAAAATATGTGCAGTTGATTGTCCTTTAATTATCAAGTTGGAAACAAATATGTTTTAAAAGAGATAAAATAATGAACTACGGACACAGAAAATAATGGTTCCTTCTTGTGGTGGGGTGGGTGATGGGAAGAAGATCAGTTAAAATATACTTTTTTTCCTTTACATGAAATTACATAAGTCAGTCATTATCTGCTAAGTTCTTTGGATATAGAATGCCTTCTATATTGCATTAGATAAGTGTGTGAGATTTAAAATAAAAATTATCAAAACATTTTTAAAGATACTACTTTTGTCTTAATAAAGTTTAAAAAATTCATTTAGTTTTAGATAAATATTAGACTCTTATAGTCATACATCAATATCACTTATAGTTTCAAAAATGGGCGTGCAGCAAAAGGAAGACACACATTGCCAGGAAAACCTTGAAATAATAACTTTCATATTTACTTCGGTTCTCAAAAAGTTTTTCTACCTATATTTACAGGTTCCCACATGTTTAACACATATTTTATCATTAATATCAAGATCTAAATATTAGGTAAAATAACACCTATTCTTTACAATTAAAAAAAAAAAACTCATATGGAGAACCCTAAAATAAATTTCCTTTCTAGTAAGATTAAAAAGAAGGCCTGCCACATACTTTTATGAGTGTAAATTTATACATTGAATAGAGCCTCAGTTATTACTGCAACAAAGGAACTAATATTTTCTATATACACTGCATTAAACATTCCAGAATTAAAAGTAACTTTTTCTTAGAAAAACAAGGAAATTACTTTGTTGTCCTGCTATCTTGCAGTTCCTACCTCTTTTAAACTCATAGGGGTGTCACTTTTTTACCAGAAGATGAGAAAAAGAAAAGGCCAAATTTTAGAAAATTCAGCTTGATATTACCAGTGCTGTGGCTGTTATGAATTGGACTGTGTGTCCCCAAAATATATTTTGAAGTTCTAATTCCCAGTACCTCAGAATGTGACCTTATTTGTAGAGTCATTACAGATGGAATCAGGCAAAGTTAAGATAAAAGCATACTCCAGTTGCATGTGCTCTTAATCCAATATGACTGGTGTCCTTATAAGAAAGGGATATTTGGATAGTCAGAGATATTCAGAGAGAGGGTGGCCATGTGGAAACTGAGGTGGAGAATGCCATGGATTCCGGCAAACAACCAGAAGCTCGAAGTGGTATGGAACAGATTCTTCCCTATGGACTTCAACTGAAGCAGAGCCCTGATTTTGGACTTGTAGCCTTCAGAACTGTGAGACAATAAATTTCTGCTTTCTTTTTTTAAGCTACTCAGTCTGTGGTACTTGGTTACAGCAGTCCTAGAAAATTAAGACAACGGGATAATTTGGGATTAAACTCTCATTGTAATATCTATAATTGCTGAAATATTAAAAGTCGTTTATAATCCTTAGATTTATTTTATGGAGGGGGGGGGATCTCAAGAGCTTTGAAACGACTGCTCTCTTCCCATGCGCTAACAAGTTAACTATGGCATTTCAGAGTCAGAGCTAGATAACTGATGATATGATGTGTTTTCTTTATTTTTCAAAAAATTATTCGACTTCAACAAGTTTTGCTACCCATGACCAAATAAACTTGTACAGATGACACTGCATTCTCAATGTTCCTCTTGAAGTATATGGTTCTGTATTTTTCTGTCATTGTCATAAGAACAGAACATTTTCTAACAATATGAAAAATTCAGCATTTAGTCATTTTTACCAACTACAGAGTTATTGCCTAGCAACAAGCTAACCATTAAAAACAAAAACAAAAACCAAGACTCACTTAAGAAATGTCACCTTCATGAAGAAATTCATTAGCACAACTATGTTCTTTCAAGTGTGGCAAAACACCCAGAACTACAGCTATATTCTATGAATTATTCAGGAAAATATGGCTTTAGTAAAGGAGATGTGAAAATGAGGAAATAAAAAGTTGACTAGGATGTGGTTTTCTCCTACCCAGCAATCTGAAACCATAGCATCTAAGGGCTCTTGCCTCACTAAAACCCTGCAATCCTGATTCCCATTGACTTTTGTCACATACACACAACCTCAGATGTATAACTAAAGAATCCATTCAGTAAACCTGAATCTGCTACCCAGGCAAAAAATCAGCTAGTCTCTCCCTCCCCCATAACCTCCAATTCAAAAACATAATTGCTGCTTCATACTGAAGCCTGAAGATACTCTCTCCCCCAAAAGATGAAAGACTGTATGTTTAGGTTTCAAGAAAAAAATTAGCCTATGAAAATTTAAATAATAGGAGGTAAATTGTGAACTAAGAAAAAATATGATTATGTTTTATGTTTGTCAAGTCTGGGTGGTGAGTACAGTTTGTTATATTAGTCGCTGCTCTTTTGTGTGCTTGAGATATTTCAAAATAGAAATAAAAATATTTTTAAAAATTAAGACAAAATGTTCTAAAGGTAGGAGTGTATGGTGGGAATTTATGTTTCTTCATGGAGTATTTGAAGATATAAGGTGAAAAATAAAGGGGGGGGGGTTGTGTTGCACTAGGAATTGAGGGAGAACCTACATTTTAAACTAATAGATCACTGGTAGAAATAGCTAAGAGGTGAAATAAAATATCTGCAGGTATTATATCTGCCTATATAGATATCTACATAATAGATGCAATTACATTGCATAATAGATATGATTTTTCAGCCAAGAAAAATAACTTGAAAGGAACAGAATTAAAGTTAAAATAAAAATCAATTATTACCTAGTAACTTGGGTCCCAGTTACATTTTCCAGCATGTCACAGAGTGTGAGAAATATTCCTCTCACACTTTTAAGTTTCTGAGAGACTTCAGACATTGGATAATGATAAAGAATTTCCTGCTGTTAAATGAAGAGAAACAGAAATGATCAAACTCCCCAAACTTTCCAACCATTATTTTTGCTATGTAAAGTTCAGATTTTGTATTAAGAAAAGAACAAAAAGTGAATCCTTTCAGCTTCAGTGGGGAGAGAACTATGACTGGAATTTTAACCCTTTAGCACTTAAAACATTACATTTGGAAATAAGTTAGAGACTGTCAAAATTGGTTATGACACCTAAATATGTAGTAAGATCCTGATTAGTTGGAGTAATTGAAATTAATTTCAAGCAATGTTTAACTTCCTTTACAATAATTTTCAATATGAATATTTTATTATATTCCAGTTTATAGATATTCTTATGTCCTGTGGTTACATATATACTCAGACACCAAATGTAATTTTAGAGACATGTATGTCTCTAAATTAATTATTTTCACACTGATTTTTAAAAGATAACTTTTGACATCTTTGGGCAAAATCAGCAAATTTTTATTTAAATATAAGAAAAACTGCAATTAAATTTACAAAGTGACAATTTAAACTAAATTAAGAACAGCATATTCCTAGGAAACAATTTTTTCAAAATAAAAGATTTCAAAATCAGAATGTGCATTGTGCTAGAACTTTTATACAAAATTCTGCACCTTACTTTTTTGCTTTCACTAAAGCAATATGCTATTTATCTCACGAAGAGAAATTAAAAGCAGGAAAAATGAAAATTTCTGGATTGAAGCCATGGCAAATTCAGAGTAGCTTTCAGTTGTGCTGCTTAATGACTACATTCACATATATTAATATGGCCAGTACTGAAAACCCAAACCCCTTAAATGTTATCACACCTCAGTTTTCCTTGGTTCTCTACCTCTTTAAAAAGTGTTCAATTCCTGACTTTGGTCTCTCTATGTAAGAAATAATTATGTGAAATGATGTCTAGGTTATGGAAATTTTTACATAATGACAAATATAAATATAATAATAAACTGGACACATCTATTTTATTCTTATTCAGCACATCCAATATATGCAAAACGCTACGGAATATGTTGGTCAAATACATTCTACCAAAGAACTCAAGTTTTCTTGCAATATTTTAGAGTAAAAACAATAACTAAAACATTAATCTATATTTAGAAATAAAATCAAACGTCAGCTAAGATCTTCTGGTTACACCTAGATAATAAATTTAAACCACAGCCTAAAAATAATTGTATTTTGCCAAAATACCAAACACTGCTTTAAACAAATAATCATATACTCTTTGATTAGTGCTTTGAAACCTTCAGTTACCAGCTCATAGTTCTTACATTGCCAAATTTTGTAACCTGAAGAAGCCAAGTTTTTTTAAAATATGCAATTAAGAGGAAAACAAAATGACTCTAGGACATTTTCTAGTAAAACAAGTCATGGTAGTATAAAAAGTCACTTGAGAAAGTCTCTATTCAAATCATAAAAGCTCACTATAAAAGACCTGGCAAGCTCTACAGTTCCTAACCAATTTAATTAGCTGTATTTTTAAGCCCTAGTGAGCAGCTTGCATTGCAGCAGCTTCTACTCTATTCAATAAGAATAAAAAGCCTCTCCTAATTACAATGTTGATACAGGGCTGGCAACAGACAGAAATCTGTTCATTTAAGAAACATCTACACATTTTCCCATGGAAAGAAAGACAAGGATGACAAAAGGGCTTAGCAGTAGCCTACTCCAAAATGACCTAGAAAGACTCAGGGCATTACCATCCCAGAAAATTGTTGTGTGTTTACTTAATAAATGCTTAAATGTCTCATTTGTCTAAAAAGATAAGAAAGCTGTAGCACAAGCAGGAAATTAGCATTAACCCTAGCTCTCAGTGTGTTTTTCGGAATACAGAAAATTACAAAAATATGTATAAGTAAAACCCTTCTTCTCCATTTCAATAATTGACTAAATTTTGGCATATCAAGTAGCATAAGGAAATGCAAACCTTGCTTTCGCATTAAGAATATTAGCTGAAAGGATTTCAAAAGGAAAGAAATGTAGTTAAAAAAATTTTTTTAAATCTCACTTTTGCACAAAGCATTATGGTGGACTAGATGCTCTGAGAGACCCTTGTGCTGCAAAACAACTAGATCCATGGATAAAATATATTTGTTGTTGAATTGTTGGACATGTAAGAAGTATAGAAGGTTTCCAAGGACATCGTCCTCATATGCCCCTCCTCTTCCCTGCCTCCCCAGTTGCCAAAGCAAGCTGGAGCCTCAGCTGGGAGTGTTGAGTGGTAGGCAGAGGACAGAGGCTGGGTTGTTCTGAAGGCTGATGCCCATGAAAGCTTCAATCAGAACACCAGTCATTTGGCTAGTAGTAAGAAAGACCAGGCCGAGAACCATGGTGTTAAGCCCAGACCCTCAAGTAATAATGAAGTGTCCTAGGTCAGTGGCACCCTTGACTCTGGCAGCAGTAGAAGCAGCACATTTTCTCTGGAGAAAGGCATTCCCACTTTAGAACCACAAGATTCTTAAAAATAAGATCAAGCAAATAAGTCACAATCAAAGATTCCCAAGCACATAAAGTGGAAAGTCAGCATGAGTGAGAGAGTCCTCCCAGTACTAGAGATAGTGGAATGGAAGATACAGAATAGAGAAGAACTATGCATGGAATATTCAGAAAATTAAAATATAAAACCACAAAAATGAATAAGCAGTAAGAGACCATCAAAATGTCATGGCAGGTTTGAAATGTAGATTAGTTAAAAACTTTTCAGAATCTGTAACAAATGTTCCACAACTGTGTAGTGTGTTGGTGAAGGGTGTTGTATGGGAATTTCACACATGTGCATGATTGTTTTGTAAGTTCACAACTTCTATAAAAAATATATCTAAAAAAAAGCTTTTCAGGAACTTCTAAAAATGAAAAATATAATTATCTAAATAGAAAACACAATGCAAAAGTTAACAATTTAGATAAAGATAAAAGAAACTGAAGAGAAGAGAAGAGATTTCTTACAAAGGAATGACAGACCAACAGTAGACTTCTTAAGAACAATAATGGAAGTCAGAAGACCGTAGAATAATCTCTTTAAACAGATTAGAGAAAATAACTGTCAACCTAAGTGGTAGAAACAATGCCATAAGTTCATTTCACCTTCTTTCTGGCCACACAGGAAACCTATATTTCTCACCTCCTTGCTCTGAAGAGACCATGTAACTAGTTCTAGACAACGGAATGTTGGCAGAAATGATGTTCTTACTTTCATGTTGGGCCCAATATGTTCCATGTGATATTGCATGCTCTCTCTTCTCATTGGCTCACAATATGCAAAAGATCCAAGAGAAGGTTCTGAGACATTTGGGGATAATGGAACCACTAAATGGAGGGCCTGAATCACAGAACCATACGACCAGGTACATTTATACTGAAATAAGAACTAAACTTTTATGAAGTCAAGCCACTGAAATTTTAGGCTTGTTATAGCAGTCTACCCTGACTAATAACAATCTTATTAATGCAATCTAGAATTAAATGCCCAATAAAATTCTCTTCAAGAAGAGGTGAAAAGGCATTACCAGAAAAATAACAACTTAATTTTCACCAAGAGACGTTCACTAAATAGAAATATCTGAAGCATAAGTTTTAGGAAGAAGAAAAGCTGATCCAAGAAAGACAGCATGAGATGTAAGAAAAAATAATGAGTAAAGAAAATGGTATGTATATATGCAAATTTAAATGAGATTTATCTGTATAAAATATAACAACAGAAAAATTGAACAAAGGAGCCTAGAAACATCTATATTGAAGGGCAATTTGGTATCATAGAAAGGACACAGAATTTGGAAAGCAAAACACCTTGCTTTAGGTATAAATTCTGTTAGTTACTAGCTATGTGAATTTAGGCATTTTATTTATCTTTACTGGGATTATTTTCTTACTTGCAAGTAAAATAACTAATACCTAACATAAAGCCAGGCACAAAACAGGTGATAAAATAAACAATAAGAAGTGAATGAATGAAAAAAGAATATGTACTATTAATAACCTATGAAAGAAAGTTAGTGTTATATCACCTGTATTAGTCAGGGTTCTTCAGAGAAACAGAATTGACAGGTTATATATGAATATATAGGTGTGTGTGTATATTTGTGTATACACACAGAAAGAAAGAGATAAAGATATTTATTATAGAAATTGGCTTGCTCAACCATGGGGACTGGCAAGTCTCAATTTTGTATGGAAGGCTGCAAGATGGAAACTCAGTGAAGTTGAATTCCCCAGGAGAAGTTGGCTGGCTGAAGGAGAGACAGAAATTCTTTCTGACTACTGAAATCATCAGTTCTCCTTTTAATGCCTTCAACTGATTGGATGAGACATCTTCCATTGCTGAAGGCAATCTCCTTTGTTGACTGTAGATGTAACCAGCCATAGATGCAATCACTTGACTAATGACTTAACTCCATGAAATACCTTCACTGTAACAAGCCAATGCTGACCAAACAAATGGACACCATAATCTAGCCAAGTTGATACATGAAAATAACCATCATATCAACCTACATTAAAGGCTAGCAGGAAGGGAATGACTGCAAAAGGGCATGAAGGAATGGTCTGGGGAGAAGGAAATGTTCTATATCATGACTGTGACGCTGGTTACACAACCGTACACATTTGTCAAACTGATCAAATTGTCCTCTAAAACTGTTGAATTTTATTAAATATAAATAATACCTCAATAAAGCTGGCCATGAAAAAGCTAACAGGACCTTCTTTTGCAGTACATGATACAGAATGTTAAAAATAAGAAAAAAAAGCAGCTTTAATTGAAAGCACTTATATACAGAAATTAACGGTGATCTATAAGAAGTGTTTCTGTGATTTAGGAAATATTGCATCAATATTTCCTACTACTTACAGTAACTCAGGGGTTCTTTTAACAAGGAGTCCGTGAGCTTGAATTGAAATTCAAAAAAACATTATTCTTGTGGGGACGTGTTGGTGCGGGTGTGATATGTTTATTAAATAATACATAGTATAGTGGAGACTTAGTAAGGGGTCCGTGGTTTTCACCTGACTGGCAAAGGGGTCATGGAACAAAAAAGGTTAAGAACCCTTGCAATAATTGAATAGTTTATTTGTTTTTATTTTTAAAACATTTCTGTTACAAAATATTCATATCTACAATGGAGTATAAAATACATGGATACTTTTAAAGAATAACAATAAAACAAAGTTATTTCATCTTTGTTTCTTCCTTAAATCAAAAGTGCTTATTAGATACTTGGAAGACTATAATAGGTCCTTAATTTTTCCTTTGTACTTTTGAGAACACACTCACCTCTTCCTTTGATGCTTCTGAGTCAAGCTGAAGGGTGAGATACATCACAATATGAGGAGTGTTGAGAATATTCTGCTGGATATCTTCAATCTCTTCTCCCCACAGAAGTTTGACTAAATCACTTGTATTCGACTGTGCCTTTTTCTGTTTTGATTGGGTTGTTTCCTTTTTCACAGCATATGAATTTTCAAATGTCAGTTTCACCTTTAAAAATGAAAACAAGGTGTTGATTTTTCAACAAGGGAAAATCAGCTGCAATTTTTACAAAAAAGGATGTGTACATACATATACACTCAGGTATATACAGTATAAATTATCCTGCAGTATGAGCTCCTTGACAGCAGGGATTGCGTTCTATTGCTATTTGCAGCTCTGGCTCCTTGCACACTGTCTGGCCTGCATTATTACAAATATTTATCAAGTAAGAATGTATAATATCTGTACACATTAATTTATTTAAACTTAATCCTTGTAAGCTAAGTTACTGACTACAAAAACAAAAAATACCATGAAAAAACCCAGAAATTAGTATGATCTGGTAGTGTAATAAAGAATAACACTACATGATAGATGCTCATGGAACTGACTCATCTGAGAAAGGTAAAAGGAAGATTCAAGTAGAGGCACCTCATACAACCAGAGTTCTCTTTCCTTTCAAATGACATGATATTAAAATATTCCCTCAGACATTCTTTGTGGTCCTTTATAAAAAAGGTCAAGGATGGTAAACAAAACAAAATAAAACAAAAAACTATTAACAAATTAGATCTTGGAATATCACCCTAAGAAGATTATCTATCACAGGAGGCAATATGGCTCAGTGGTTGACCACTGGCTTCCCACATATGAGGTCCCGGGTTCAATCCCTGGCCCTGGTACAAAAAAAAAAAGATTATCTATCAATTTTCCAAAATGGGTTTTAATTTCATGGCCTGATGTCAAACAAGATCGGTAAGACAAAATGTGACGATTTTCCAGTTGTTGAAAGGTAGTTTCCACTTCTCAGTTACATTTTCTTGGAAAGGGAGATACGTGTCTAGATGCCAGTTGGCCAAAGATAATGTGCTCATTTCAATGAAGCACTAGTGTGCTTCTTGACTAAAAGAAGTTTTCAATAAGAAAAGTCAATTTTGTGTAACAAGGACATCATCAAAAGGTATAAAAGAACAAAGTCATAGTAATGTTTAGAACTTTATCAGAACACAGATGAGTAAAATGAGACATTCTAATTGTGATAATCTAAAAAGTTTTAAATTTAAACATTAAGGTGCAAGAAACAAATTCATGCTTGCTGAAGATAAAGTCTAGTCAATATTTACAAACAGATAAAATTTTTTCTATGCAGTAAGTCACATTTTGGGAGAAACTTTAAAAATTATTTGTATTTTCAAGACACAGTAATAAACAATCCCTAT
>JAQZBX010090029.1:0-12561 GCA_029593785.1 Cabassous unicinctus
GTAATAATCCCTTGGTGCCAGGGAGGCTCATCACTGGGAGTCATATCCCACATCGGGGGGTGGGGAGGGGGGGGTGGAGAAGTAATGCATTTATATGCTGAGTTTGGCTTAGAGAGAGCTACATTTGAGCAACAAGGAGGTTTTCAGGAGGTAACTCTTAGGCAATATATAATACTAGGCTAAGTTTCAATTTCACAAGAAAAGGTTCATAAGTACAATCATCACTATCAAGGGCCTGGTGTAATGGTCTGTTTTCCTTCACTAGGCACTGCCTGCCCTTGTACTCAGGGGATTCTTGCTGTTACATTAGAGAATATAGCAGGACTCCTCAGGATGGGAATTCAATATTCTTTCGGTTATTGTGTGAGTCTCCACCCACAGAGACAATAATCAAATTCCTTAGAGGCATGCCCCAGGTGTACCCCTCCCCACACATCCCCCCATCACCAACACCCTGCATCAATGATCCTCCTTGCCACTTTATGACCCTTCTGTGATCCAAAACCTCTCCAAAAATGAAGCCAAGAAAATAACCAAATAAAATTAATAAGAAAATGAAATCATAGTTTTAAAAATAACAAATGAAAGACAAAATTTTAAAAATTGAAATGAAATAAAAATTTTTGACATTGTGTCTTTCATCACTGTAATGTCTATTATCTTGCATGTATATTCTTTCTGGATATTCCTCCAGTGTCTTATTTTTTCATTTTGTCTTCAAAGATGCTTTAGGTTACAGAAAAGTCACACAGAAAATGTAGGGGATTCCCGAATACCGAACACCCTCCCCCTTTCCACTTTCCCCTATTAATAATATTTAAATGCAGATGGTATATTTGTTACAATTGATGTCCAAATATTGAAGCATTGCTACTAACCATGCTCAACGGTATACAGTATAGTTTGCATTTTGGTCTGTACACTTTTATAGGTTTTGACCAAATTTTAAGTGGCCTGTATCCATTATTGCAAGATCATGCAGAAAAATTCTAATGCCCTAAAAATGCTCTTTGTTCCATCTATTCTATTCTTCCCTTCCCCTCCCCTGGAACCTATGATAACCTCTAAGTTTCCATTTTTGAAGAATAAGATTTATAATTACTTGCAATAATATTGAGGGCTTGACATATTTGTCTGTTTTCTTTTATTAGTCACTGCCCATGTTCTTGAGGGATTCTTGTCCTTCTAATTGAGACTATAGCAGGACTCTCCAGGAAGGGAGTTTAATATTTTCTTGTTTATTGAGTAGGTCTCTACCCACAGAGATAACACACTATGACAAGATGAACACTTACATATTCTATGAAGCATGCCCTAGATGCACTTGATCTCGTATATCCCCCCACACCTGATGCCTTACACCAGTACCCTCCCCTGCCATATTTGCCAAAAGTACATTTTCAATGTAATATTTTTAACCACAGACCTGCAAATACCCAGAGTCCACCTGCTCCTTCCTCCAGCACTTTCCCCCAGTTCCATGGATAGTCTAATTCAACCTCCCACCCTACTCCGCATATGTTAGGAAGAAGGAATTGTATGGTGTCTCAGGATATTGTGACTTAGAGATTATTAGATGACAGAGTGTGCCTTCATTGCCATATACTTAACAATGTTGTAAGCATTTTCAAAGTCATGGACCAGTAAAAGAAATTCAATTATCTGTGGAAATGCTTGCATCTCTGACCCTCAAAAGAATGCTAGTTTTGCCTAATAATTATGAAATGCCAACTTTTGATATATGTTTGTTGGAATCAATAAGGATTTTTTTCCTGTCTGGTTCAAATAATTTTGGGGGGTACATTTATTTTAAAAAGCATGTTCTAATTACTTACCAGGTAACATTACTTTGAATACAAAGAATTTTTTCCTGCAACTACTTTTAGTTATTAATATTTTTTTAAAAGTTTGGAAATAAAAAACAAAGCGATATAAATTTCTAAGTGTAGCTTTTATACTTTTGCTCACATTCATTTCTTTTTCAGATTCATAAGAAGGTACAGAAAGTGTGATGTACAAAGGTGACAGGAGTTCTCACAATCAGGAAAGGAAATGCTTTTGTAATAGTCTTTAAGATTTGTGCAAAGATTTGTTCTTTTATTTTCCTGTCTGAAGTTGTAAGAGAGGGAGCGAGTTTTGAGCACTGAGGATTTGGGGAGTAGCATTCATCTTGTTTCCCTTTATCTCAATTTATGAAATATCCACCCAAATTTTGCACATCCCAGACCTTTCCCAAGGATCCCTGAGTGAGCTTTGTTTACTATCTGTAGACATATGTTGTCTTTTGCAGTCATATTTTTTTCAGGGTGTTTGTGGAACAAACTGCACATGTAGAGTTTTATGGATTAATTTAAACAGCATGAGGGAAATACTCAGACCTTCCTAGTTATACGACCTCATTTATTTTAATAGCAGCTGTAACCATCACTTTCATTGAAAACTCATTTTCTGCTCTCTATGGTCATGAGTTTGTCAGCATCTTTATTAGTGCCATTTTAATGTCTTTTTTTTTTTTTTTTTGGTCTTAAATAATTGAGGACTGAAGTTGGTGGAGAATTTCTGTATTTAATTAAAATAGTTGTTTTATGAGACCAAGAACTTAAAGTTAGACTGTAGTCTGGAGTCCTAAAGAGATTCTTTATAGATTTGTGCAAGGCAAAAATCAGCTCAAGATATTTGTTTCCATTTTCTTTGTCTTCTTGAAATTAATGATACCCATGAATTGGAACCCGGAGCCTCTTCGCCTTAGAGAAGTACCTTTCTAAAAAGCATTTATTATATTTGTATTCTTGGTCAAATAATATTTAAGGAGATATTTGGGTCTGATTATAGGCAGGGAACTCAGAGATTTCATGGGCTCAAGCAATCTGAACAAGGGCCATATTAAGAGGCAATTTTTTAAAAATCGCTAAAATTTAAAAAAGTATGGTGCCAGTTAACTCAGTTTTCCACTGGGACTTATGTAATTGATGAAATGTTAATGGGTCTTGATACAGCATATAGTGACAGTGCCTCGAGTGGAAATTAAAAATAAAACACTTTTCACTAATGCCTATTCATCTTTGTTAAGAGTTTTTGTGAAATTCATGGAACAGTTCCAAGCCACTTCAAGTGACAAGAAAACTTCCCTCTTCTGAAGTTGTCAGGCAGTCTGTTGCTATTCTGAAACCAAATAATATATGACACAAGGCTGTTTCCCAAGATGATTGGCTTGTTTTATTTTCTAACGTTAAACTCTCTCATATACCTCCCACAATGTTGATTGGTTCAGATGCACCTAAAGTAAATGCATATAACAAATCCCTTATTTTGAAAGTGGAGGAGAGAACCTACGTTAGTAAAAAAAGGTGCTAAATGTTTAGCATGCTTGGGGCATTGTCATGTTTCTTTCTGGCCCTAAGTGAGGACCAGATCATCCAGAAGTTCCCAGGCTTTAACCCATGGGCTGGTCTTGCTAGGCTGCAGTGAATCGACCCTATCCAGGATTTCCGCGTCCAAATTTAATCTCAGGCAAACATAAAAACTAATCTTCAGAGAACACTTGGTCTCTGCAGTTAAAAGGGAAAAGATGTATCAAGTGAAAACTATTTCAGGCATATAAGTCCATTTTCCTGTCCTATTCATCTTTACCCTGTGGTTCAACACAACACCCACCCAGCAGGAAAAGATTTTATTTAGCTGTGGCCACTGATTGAAACAAAAGTGAACATCTCACTCGTGAGTTTTCCTGGAGCAAAGAATTGTGCCCACTTCTAGCTGATCTTATCTGATCAGATTTCATTTTGTAAAAATTTGAAATAAGGGATGCAGAGGGAAGTAGATAGTTGAGGTTAAGGAGATCACAGCACAGTGGTGGAGCTGGTGATCTTGTTAAACCACACACTTGACTGGTGTATGAGTAAGAGAAGAAAGCAGGTGGAAGGATGAGTTAGAGGAAGCCCAGATGGGGGACCATTAGGGCCATGAGTCAGCATGAGGACTTTCTGGCTCTTGTCCCCTGGGCTCTCTGATGCCTGCCAGTGCCTGCTATCCCTGAGGTCTGTGAGAGCCCCTCAGCCTTTTAACTTGACTTAGTTTGGCAGTTTCTTTTTCTTGCAGCCAAAAGAGCCTTGACTGGAACAAAAGTAAAAACATTGTAAAATCTGAAAGAATTGGAAGTGGGGGGATAAAATTATGCTTTAGAAAGAACTCTGGTCTAGGAACTTTGTTCAAGGTCTATCATCCACCAACAGAATGACCTCCAGAAAGAACTTTAATCTATTGGGTTACAGTTTGTTCATCTGCAAAATGGGGATAAGGATTGAATTACATCATTTGTGAGTTCCCGTTAAAGTTTGGTGTGGGAATCGATGAGTTTTGTTGAATTTCAACTGCTTGTCTGTTTTAATTTGGGTATAATTATTTGATTTCTGTGAATTCTAGAGATTAGAGATAGGAAGGCCAAATAAAGACGTGATGGAGACAAGGAGTAGGAGCTTCTGGAATGCATGTCTAAGGACCCTCAATTTTGAATATAGCTTTTGAAAGAAATGGTTATTTGACAGAACTAAAGAATGTCCCTCTTTCCCTGGTACTTGCTCCACATCAGAGGAGAGACAAGCTAGAACAGGAAATGGAAGTTTCTGTATACTTTGAATACCCAGTGCTGAAGTCCTGTCTCTGGGATTTGGAAATTTCTGCTCAGAATACCTTCTATTCTCTGACTTTAGTGGTTACTAGAAGTTAAACTCTTCTTCTACAGGTAAAGAAGCTGGAAGGAGAGTAGAGAACTTATTTGGTCATTTCTGACTAAGATGGTTTATGAAGAGTGGGATTTAAGAATACTTTCAGGAAGCTGGAGGGTTCTTTGTTCCCCTTGCCCAAACCACACCCAGCTTTTATAACTAAAATTCCTTTAGTGAAGATAAGCACTGCCCTCTGTACACTAGAGTTTTGAGACTTAAAATTTAAAATTAAAATTCTTGGGATAAGGGAGTGACAGGATTTTCCTTCCTTCTTTTCTTCCTTCCTTCTAACCGAATTTTCCAAAATAATGATTAGGATTCAAGTGCTAGAGAGCAAGAAGGGGAAGAAATAAGCATAGGGGGAAAGTGGAGAAAAAGAAATAAGGAAGACTGACAACAAATGGTCCTGTCTGCATGAGTGTAGCAAAGGCCTGTGTGGTAGGCAGAATTATGACCCTTTAAGATGCCCTCACCCTAATCTCCAGAATCTGTGACTCTGCTACTTTACATGGCAAAAGGGAATTTGCAGATGTGATTAAGGGTAATTAAGGGTACAAACCCTGAGTTGGAGATTTCTTTGATTATCCAGGTGGGCCCAATGTAATCACTTAAATCCTTAAAAGCAGGAAATATTTCTTGGCTGTAGTCATGAGATTATGAAAGACTGGTCAGAAAGATGCAACATTGCTGGTGGTGACGATGGAGGAAGGGGGTCATGAGCTAAGGAATGTGGGCAGCCTCTAGAAGCTGGAGAGGCAAGGAAATGAATTCTCCCCTAGAGCTCCCAGAAAGAAATGCAGCTCAGCCAATATCTTTATTACAGTTCAGTGGTACTCATGTTGGAATTCTAACCTACAGAACTGTAAGATAATAAATTTGGGTTGTTTCAAGCCACTAAGTTTATGGAAATTTGTTGCAGCAACAACAGAAAGCTAATACAACCTGCAGGACTATAAGTACTGCCGTGTTGACCGCGTCATGAGAATCACAGTCCTCCTTCTTGATGATCAAAGTAAGCAACCATTTGTAATTTATAGTCTGGAGCTCTTCCCATTGAACCAGAACTCAGACGGTTAGAGTGTAAAGAGGATCAGTACAGAAGTTGAGATATGTGGGTTCAAGTTCAGGCTCTGTCACTTGGTAATTATGTAACCTGGAATGAATTATTTTAAACCTCTGGTTCCAGTTTCCTCAAGTCTACAATGAGAAGTTGGATTAATTCCTTTCAGTGTTGGCCCTTGATAATTTCTCTGAGTGTCTGCATCACTGTCTAATGTGGCATTTTAAGGAAGGTTTCATGAGTAAGAGTTCTATGTATCATACTTGATTTTCAGATATAGTTTTGCTTTTTTGGTGAAGGATGGGTGTTTCAATATATTGGTCAAGGGGAAGTGTTTTATTCTATTTTTTATGATTCCTCAACAGGGAGTGAGATTTGAAGACTATTTTGATAAGAAAAGGTAGATTGAATCCATGGCAATACTTCCATTTTAATTTTCAGTGGAATATTTATTTTTTATTACAGTTATTAGAGGAAAGAATTAATTGATTACACAACCTTTTTCATTATGAAATATAGATTTCTTATTAATATATCATCTTTTTTTCTTATTTTTACCCCGAGTTTTGCCATTGTAATTTGCATAGTAATTCTTCTTTTCAACTTAGAACATTGGGTATTATGTTTTTGAATTATCTTATTTACTTTAATCTGCCTCAATATATTTATTTATATTTTTGAATCATTTGATTACTTTCATTAACTTTTTATAACAGATTAAAAAAATATCTATCAACTAAACCTAAACCTTCCTTAAGTTCTTTTCAGTCATTTTGCCAGTAATAATATATGTTAAGTGGTTGTTTTTTACATGTTGGATGACTTTAGTTACTGAGGAGGAGAAAGTATCTTTTAGTTTTGGAGTTATTTTACATGTCAATTACAAAACCATTACTGTGGAAATTCTTATTCTCCTTTATTTACAGGCAAGAGAATGTCAGCCTACTAAATATATTAGAGAAGAAACACACTTTTAATTATTTTTTGATCCAAAAATCAAGAATTTGTATGAAATATACAAAACATACCTTAAAGTCATTCTAAGATTCATGTAAATTGATACATAATATTCAGGAACATAAAATCCTAGAATGTCAGAGTTGGAAGAAACCCTAAACTATGGTTATCATTATTATTATAGACATTTATTTCACATCATTTTATATCAAATGTTTACTAAACCTATTAAAATAATTAGATTAAAAATTAAATCCCAAGTATAAAATAAAACTTAGAATAGACAATCTATTGAATCTAAACAATAAAAACAACTATAAGAGAGTTTGTATTTAATTATAGCCCTTTTTGGAATTAGGTTTTCTAGAATTCTGTGGCGTCCCGTTCTAAACAAGCCATGAAATTGACCATGTAGGGCTCAATTCACATTGGGAAAGAACACTGGTGCTTGAGTCCAAAGCCTGAGATATATGTCTGGGTGCTGACTCTTGGCTGTGCAATCTTATATAAGTCCTTTCATTTCTCCTGTCTTTAGTTTGATCATGCTCCAAATAAGGCTATTATTGATCAATAGCTTAAAGCCTTGTCAGTAATAAATTATTTATCAAAGAAGAGCCTGGAACATAGTAGCATTCAATAAACCATGGTTTTTACATATGTTTCATTTACTTCCTAAAACATGATGCTTCTTTAGCACTCTTCAAGAAAAGTGTCAGGTTGGTTATGGAACAATCCTGAATCTTGGGTAAACATTACATCCTGTGAGGCTTAATGCTTTATATTACCTGATGTCCTGCATGTTAAGGAATAATTCGTCATGGATTACCTCACCTGCATTGCAAAGCACACCACTGATAATGAAGTAATCTGTATAATAGTGCTACAGAGAAGATGCCATCACTATATTTTACAAGATAGGATACTAACAAATATACATATATATACATGTTAGCTCACATACACATACACACATGTTAGATGTCATTATTAGAGTTTTAAAATTTATACACCACAAATAAAGAAAAGGTAAGCTCTAAAATCTTGTCTTATTTGTCCATGGTTTGCCTCAGATTGTCCTGGCTAGCTGGATATGAGTTTCATTATGAAGAATTCAATTTAGGCTGCAGTTTTCTTCTGTAAAAACCTTGCATTCTTAATTTGTGAAGGGTTAAGCCAATGTTATCAAAGTTTATGTAAATCTATAACAAATTGTTTGAAATACATCATACTTTAAGCCAATTAATATTTAATTACCTTGATGCCAATTTTCAATTTTCTAGCTATGAATGAGGCAACCTGACCCTACAGGCCTACCTGGGTCTTTCCAGTTCTCTCAGTAAGGCAGAATTCTGGAGATCATTGCTTGGTTGCATCTGGAATGTGTTGCTACAGGAAAGCATGGGGATCATTCTGAGATCTGGGTTTCTTCAGGGACACTATTTTAGGAGATATGATGCCTAAGGCAAGTGATATTTGTTTCAGCTTAATATGGACCCATTTATGGATTTGGTCCCAATGATACTTTTCAGATGACTGTCGAACCCAAGGCTTCATTCTGAGTGGCTCTTCTCTTCCTGATCATCTTTTCTGTATGCATTCAGAGTTTGTGACTGTGTGATATTTGGAGGGATTGTTTTCCAGAGTCAGAATTATTGTAATAGGTTTACTACTTGCACTATACTAGAATCTTAGTTCTCAGGAGTTGAAGAGTCACTGAATAAACACTAGAAAGTCCAGGGTTGTAATCGTACCTGTATTTAACAAGCCCTTTGCATTTAAAGTATTGCCAGATACTAGGACTGGATATTCTAATGATTTGAAATTAATCTGGTGATTGTATTGGTTTATAATAAAACAATTTAGTTATTGACTTTTCCATGTGTGGAATACTTTATGTTTTAATTTTACTGAAGAATACATAGGCTAAATGAGATCAAACAGTATTTATGTCTAGTGAAGAGAGAAAATATAGAAAAAATGTTTATTTAAATATTTGCTTGTTTTTCTAGATATTCTTAACATGCTATAAAGTCTCTGTAATCATTCAACAAATATTAATATAAAAATAGAAGACAAGTAGAAAGAAGAGTAGATAAAACAGAAATAGATCCCATTATATGTGAGAAGCTAACATATGATGAAGTTGATACTTTAATTCATTGGAAAATTATGCTATTTTATAACTGGTTAGTCATATGGAAGAAAATAAAATTGAACCTATATCTTTCAGCACACACACCTAAAATCAGATTTGTAACAAAAAATGAAAAATAAAAAATTGTAGGAAAATCTGGGAGACTACATGTGGGAAAGTAAGGAAAGACCTCAAGACTAGAAACTAAGAAACTATAAAAGAAAAGATAGAGATATTTGACTACATAAAACTTAAAATCTGTTCTAGAACTATGCTGCTGTTCTTCATTTTCCACTCTTGAATTTAATCCAGGGTCATTTGATTAGGCTCCTTGGAAAACACAAAACATTTGAAAATCAGCCTCCTGTGGAGAAAAATTGGTGGCTAAATGTCAAGAAATGCTTCCAAAATAATGACATATAGTAAGGGACACAGTTTAATCACTTTAGCTCTGTGGAAAGGAAAAGTCATTTATAATGATTATGATACTCCCCATACTTCAAGGTCTCTGCTCTATAAGGGAGCCATATTTGTCCAAGAACAATACCAAAAGGAAATCAGGAGTCCTGAAAATCTCAGAAATTGTCCCAAGCAAATTTCTTAGAGACAGATAGTAGTTTATAGGTTACCAGGGACCGGGGGTGGGGGGTGGAGTTGGAGGTGGAGCTGAAAGAGGGAGTTATAGATTAATAGGTGAAGTGTTTCTGTTTCATGTGATGAAAAAGTAGGGGGAATGGATTTCAGTGATAGTAGCACAATATTGTGAATGCAACTCATACTGTTGAATTGCATACCTGAATATGGTTAAAATGGGAAATTTTGAGTTGTATATTTATCACAATAATAAAAAGTTTCTATATATACATGGTGAATATACATTGCTAGATGCAAATATATGTATACAAATATATTTACCTGTATGCGTATAAATGCATAGGTAAAAGATAGAAAGAATACACAGCACATTGTTAGTGGTTACCTTTGGGAAGAACGATAAAATTGGACAGGTCAATGAAGGATAAATTACCTTATATCTAATACACTTCTGTATTATTTACATATTTTATAATTTAATATATTGTTTACTGTGACTGCCATTTTGAAAAAAATCAATTGCTCAAAATAAATTATTTATTTTTAAGGCCACCTCGCCAGAATTTTAATAAAATTTAATTTAGAGTTCCAAGAAGCACTAAGTCATGTACGTTTCTGCCTTCAGTGATATAATCCCTCAAGATTTGGTATGTATAACCTGAATGGAAAAATGGTAGCACCTCTGATTATATAAATTAAAATTCATTCTCCATTCTTTACTTGGTTTAAGTGCTTCCAATAAGTGAGACCATACAATATTTGTCTTTTTGTGTTGTGCTTATTTCCTTTAACTTGATGTATTTAAGTTTCATCCATTTTGTAGCATGCATCAGAACTTCATTCCTTTTTAAGACTGAATAATATTCTATTGCGTGTATATGCTACCTTTTGTTTCTGCTTGAGGTGATTAAACTGTGTCCCTATCTATGTGTCATTATTTTGGAGCATTTCTTGGCATTTAGCCACCAACTTTTCTCCATAGGGAGCTGAATTTCAACTGTCCTGTCTTTTCCAAGGAACCTAATCAAATGACCCTAGATTAAATTCAAGAGTGGAAATGAAGAAGAGCAGCTCTTGAACTATGTCTTGGAGAACTTCTGGCGTGAATATGTGGAAATGAATGTATCTCATTCTTCAATAGCTGCATAGTATTCCTGGAATGGGTGTGATGGTGTAAAGCAGAATCAATGTTCAGGCATTCTTGAGCAACACCTCCACCTCCAGAAAGTCCTGTTACCCACAATACAGATCTGTACATAAGCTCTCTGTTATGTTGTATTGATATATTTAAAATTTTGGCATCAGTAGCATAGATTTTAAAAAATAATTATAACTTTATGGTATGGTTTTATGTATAGTTGTAAAATTTGAGAAGAATTAACTCTTTACAATGTTAAGTCTTTCTATCAAAGAACATAAAATGTCTTTGCATTTTCCCATGTAATTTTTAAAATGTCATTTAGTTAAATTTTATGTTTTTTTTACATAATTCTTCCAATCACTTGTTCTTCCTTTTCTATTAAATCCTCTAACAGGTCTTTGTCCAAGTTTAAGAAAATATTGAGTTGTATGCTCTGTCTCCAGCCATCATGCCAGATATGTTTCCGGTTGTTGAATTTTCAAATTAGGCAGTGAAATTATCTGCAAATATGGATGTCTTTTTTTTTTTTCCAATATTATGTCTCTTATTTCTTTCAGACTTACTTCAAGGGTTAGGATCTTCTTTACATATTGAATAAAAGAGGTAAGAGTGAACAATTCTGCCTTTATGTGGCTTCTTAGCTTCTTATGTTTCATCATTAAGGATAACACTTGGTATGAGTTTCATGTAGCTACTTTTTGCTTGAAGTAAAGGACATTTGTATTGAACTTCATTTTTTAAAATCAAGGTTGAGTGATTTAGTTTATGAGTTTTCTAGTTACTTTTAGAACCTATAAAATGTTCAGATATTTCCCCTTTATTTACTCTTACAGGTATACTCTATTTTGTCATGATACATATGTATTACTGAATTTAATTTTCAAGTATTCTACATAGTAATGGGCTATGGTTTTCTTCTCATGTGGGATGCTTATCCTTGTTCGGTTTTGGTATAATAGTTATGTTACTTATTGTAAAATGAGTTGGGAAGCTTTATATTTTTAATTGTTCTTGAATAGTTTATACAACAAAGAAGTAAATGATTTTATAAATATTCAGTAGAATTTTCCCATAAGACTACCAGGGTCTAAAGAGATAGATCCTTAACTGATTACTTAATTTCATAAATGATGGATTTTCTACCTCTTCTTGGATCAATTTTGCTAACTTAAATTTTCATAATGAATCACTAATTTCATCAACAGCTTCATTACATTGATATGAATTTATTGGTACATTTGCATTTTCTTATAAATTAAAAAACTCTTTTCTGTGTGATTATCTTTTTTTAAAATTTTTTAATTTTTTGTGTGATTTTCTTTTACTAAAGACAGTATATGCTCTTATAGTCTTACTTTCTCTTTTTTTCTCTCAAAGACCTGCTACATTTTTGCCTACTTTGTTGCCTTAATTTTTCAAAAACTTTTGGTTTTTCTATCAATTTTTTTTTGTTTTCATTTAATTTCTTAAAAAGATTATTGCTTTTGTTTTGTTTTCAATCTATTTTGCTTTTTTCTGTCTTGTCTTAGCCTTCTGCCATAATTTTTGGTATATATGTTTCTTTGTGAGTGATCTGCCTTTTTCTCTGCTATCTTTCAGTGTTTATTTTTGTTTTTATGCTCTCTGTTCAAAGTTTGGCTAGCTCTTTCAAAATGGGAAAGTATGTCTTTAATTGTGGGAAATTCTCTGGCAGCATCCTGCTGCTTCTTCAGTCTAGTCAGCAAAAAATTTCTGGTCCTTATTTTATGGACAGATAAGGTTTTCCTGGCTTCCAGGTTAATTTCAGTTTCTGAGTTGCCGCATGTCTGTGGCTTCATCCTCTCTCCCAGCCTCTCAGCCTTTATATACTTCTGAGACCTCTGTGAGATATTTAGCTTCAGTTCCTGCTGGCTGCTCTGTTTCTGGGTTTTCTACTCTATTCATTTCTAGATTTCTAGCTCATGCAGATTTT
>JAQZBX010090030.1:0-12561 GCA_029593785.1 Cabassous unicinctus
TCTGTTCGTGTCTTAGCTTTCAGCTCTTCTGGGTATATACCCAGTAGTGGAATTGCTGGATCATATGGAAGATCTATCGTTAGTTTTCTGAGGAATCGCCAAACTGTTCTCCACAGTGGCTGGACCATTCCACAATCCCACCAGCAGTGGATGAGCGTTCCTATTCCTCCACATCCTCTCCAACACTTATAGTCTGTTGGTTTTTTAATAGCTGCCATTCTGATAGCTAACATAGAATAGCTAACATTCTACTTAATGATGAAAATGTAAATGTGGAGCCTGAGTTCAAAAATTGATGGAGTGCCTCCATCAATTTTTACTTGCAAAAAGTCAAGTAAAAGAAATAAAATGCATAATTATTGGTAAGTAAAAATTAAAACCATGATTACTTACTGATGACTTATATAAAGATTTGAAAACCAATCAATATAATTCATCATACTTTGACACTAAAAATGAAAAATATGCATAAATATGGTCACATCAAATTATGCAAAAGAAACACTTGAAAAACTCAAATACATTTCCAGTAAAAAATTCTCAGCACACAGAAAAAGAAAGCATATTTTTTCATTCTGATAAACGGCAGAGTTATGGGTTGAAATGTTTTCCCCCAAATACATATTCATGTCCTAACTCCCTACCTTATTGTAACATTATTTAGAAATTGACCTTTAAATATAATGTTGGTTAAGATGAGGTCAAACTGGACTAGTGTGTGCCATAATCCAAGATGAATTATGTCCTTATAAGAATAGAAAATTGGACACCGACAGAGAGAGAGAGAAAGAGAAGATGGCCAAGGGGCAGAAGCAAAAAATGTCGTGTATTACCAGGAAGCTACTGCCAGAAACCTACAGGCTTCAGAGGAAGCCTGAAAATGGCAATTCCTTTATTTCAGATTATTAGGTTCCAGTACTGAGACAATGATTTTCTGCCATTTTGACCAACTCAGATTGCCGTACTTCTTATGGCAGCCCTAGGAAACTAAAACAGACATCTACAAAAAACCTACAAATTAACACATCATATTTGATGTCATATTTAGTATCACAGTTTATGTGAAATACAGAATACTTCACCTCTAAGATAAAGAAAAAGGCAAAGATGTCCATACATGCCATTTCTATCCAATATTCAACTGAAGTTTATGATCAAGCAGATAAGCAAAATAAAAAAAAGAAACAAAAGTTTAGATCTATTGGATGGATGAAGATAGTCATATTTATTTGCTTTCCACAAGGTCATCTACAGAGAAAATCATCTTTATTCTACAAAGTCACTAAAAGTAAAGAGCAGGTTTTTAAGTGTTGAAGGAATAAGATTCACATAAAAATCCAAATGTATAGGCATATTAATAAATAAACTAACAGTTATGGAACATTCAAAGCAGCACCTAAAATATGAAATATGTAGGCCTAAATCTGACAAAATATGTGGAAGTCCTATGCCCTGAAAACTACATTTTTTTTTTATTATTGCAGGCAGGAAGTTTACTGGGAAACTCTCCCAACAGAGGGTGTCTGAAGAGAGACATCAGCCGACCTGTGGAAGGTGGTGGCTATGAATTTATAAAGTACATCAATAGGCTGGGAAACATAGTACAACCAGGGATCAAATGGCCAGGGGGCAGTGGATTAGGAGGTCTTGGAATGTGGGAGGGGTTGGAGAGGGAGTGATGGCACTTATCTGCTCCATTTTGTTTCTTCTTGGGAAGGGATGAGCTGCCCCTAGGCTATGGCTTGCTCAATCAGTTAGGAAAACTACAAATTTTGCTGAGAAAATAAAAAGACATATAAATGGAGGTATATATAATTTTCATCGATCAAAAGACCAAATATTTTTTAGTTGAATTCTATCCAAATTAATCTCTAGATTCAGTACAATCCCATTCAAAATCCAAACATAATTTATGTAAAACTTGGCAAGCTGCTTATTACTAAAATAGAAATGCAGTAAACCTAGAATAACTGAATAAACACGGAAAAAGAACAAAGTTGTAGGACCTACATGTACTAGGGAGCTACAGCAATTAAGAGTGTAATATTTGCATTAAGATAGACCCATGATCAATGGAAAAGATTTGGGACTCCTGAAGTAATCCCTTATATTCATGGTCAACTTATTTTTGATAGAGATGCAAAAATAATTCATTGGAGAAGGATAGTCTTTACACAAATCACACAGAAGAATTGGATAACCATATTAAATAAAATGAACTACTATCCACAAATTTAATGTTTATATTGGGTTAGGCCACAAATTCTTAGGAAAAAAACAACAAAAAAAGCATGACCCATTAAAAACTGATAAAATGCAATTCATCAAAATTGACACTATCTGCTGTTAAAGAAAGTGTTAAGAGTATGAGAAGACAAGTTACAAACTGGTTAAAATATTTGTGAACCAAATGCCTGAAAAAAAATTGCATCAAGCAATGTATAAATTACTATGAAAACTCAAAAAGAAAAATCAAAATCCATTTATAAAAGAGGCAAATGGTTTAAATAAACATGAAACTAAGGAAGATATACAACAAATAAGCTTGCCAAAATATGATCAACTTCATTAGCTATGAGGTATATGCAAATTAAAACCACAGTGAGAAATCACTACATACCTACTACTATGCCTAAAATTGCAAATACTAATACTAATACTAATACTAGTGCTGACAAAGGACAGCACTTCTGCATTGCTTGTAGGAATGTAAAATCAGAAAACCACTTTGGAAACTGTTTGCAGGTCTTTAAACATTTGAAAATATACCTTCCAAAACCCAGCCATTCCACTCTTATGCACTTACCCCCTAGAAATGGAAGCACATGCCATTACAGAAACTTTGGCATGCATGTTCATGGCATCTTTATTTAAAATTGCTGCAAAATTGAAATGACAAAACATCCTCCAACAGGTATATAGGTAAAAAGATTGTGGTATACAGCACATTGGATATTTTTCTCAGAAATGAACTGGAATGAACTATAAATAACATAGCATCAATATACTACAAAAAGGATGCTGAGCAAATGAAGAAAAACATGAGTGTATGCAATGTGATTTCATTTATATAAAATTCTTCAAAATGCAAACTAATCTATACTTATAGAAAACAGATCAATGGTTTACTGAGAACTGAAGTTGGGGGATAAGCAAGAGGGAGTGATCGAAAAGGGTACAGGGACACCATTGGGTATGAGGGATATGTTCATTGCTTTGATTGTGGTAAGACACTCTACGAAGTATACATTTCAAAACTTATTACAAAACTTATCATATACAATTTACATATGTGTAGTTTATTGTATATCAATTATACCTTATAATTATGTCAAAAACTACAAAGCAACAAAAAAGCACCAATAGATTTGACTGCATAAAAATATAAACCACATGCCAAAAAATCAGCATAGACACCTGTGAAGACTTATACGTTTAGAATACATATTTAATATATTTATAACTGCAAAGTATGAATAGATCTAAAAATTGCAAATAATGTACACTATTGACCTAATTACAGTGAAATTTTTTAAACAAACTAAACTTAAGAACTTTTTAAAAATGCAGAAAATTTCTAAGAATAAAATTTTATCTTGAAATTTCAGGTTTAGTAATAATTCTTAAATGTTTAGAAAATATTAGCATGAAGATGTTTTTGATAGAATAATTGATGACTATGCAAAATGAAGAACATGATAAGTAATACAGGCAATGTCTTCATCGTCACACAGACGATTAGTAGTGATCGATTGGAAAGAACAGAAGTTATCACGTGACAGATTATGATGTTTTTAAAGATATAAAGCATATTGTTTGCATCTATAGTAAGATTGGTAGCAAATGTTTATATATTTCTTAATAATGCCTATAGTATAGCAGGTGTACTTAGAGAAAGAAAAATCAGGAAGAATAACTCCTTCAATGTAAACAGTAGTCTCATATAATTGTATAAACTTTTTTTCTGCATATCTGGTTCAAACACTCCAACTATAATAAAAATTCATATCGTATTTTAAAGGAATGTATTCACATAATAATGAATTTAATCAACAAAATGCCTTAGTAGATATTAAAGTTTTAAAAAATGAGCTATATTATTTAACTAACAGAGTTGTCCTCCTGACCTGTGTCTCATACTGATGTATCATCCCATCTCCAAGGACACAGTCCCTGAAAAGCCTGAATTACTTGTTTTTATTTTTATTTTTGCCAATGCTTAATATTCATAATATTCACTAATGACTCTGAAATGTAGGCCACAAAGGATATATATTTTTGCTTACTGACATCAATTTTACAAAGTCACTCTCTGTATTATAAAGGCCTCTCTCCATCCTTATTATTGAGAATATCATCTCTTCTAACAGTGGATAGAGTTCCTAACATTCCAGTCTTCAGAGTAATTTATTTTCTTTTCAATGACGGAGAGAGTAAGAATATATTGGGGGGCTTATAATATTGCTAAGCCCATTATCAGGTAGTCTGTAAACCTTGCTGAGGATGGCAATCCTGGGAGCTCTCTGCATTCCCAGACAGGCCAGTAAGTGTGAAGCTATAAATGTATTTGTTAAAAATATCACTTTCAACATGAAAGTCTTAATATTTCTATGTTTAAACAACCGAAAGATACTCTGATTTACTAAGAGAAGAGTAAGTATGATGATGTTTTTTCTTTGATTATGAAAATGGATTTCAGTGATAATTTATGTAGTTTGTCATGTATCCAATATATATTTATGAGGTGTCATTTTTTAGAGAGAATTTATCTTGGGTAAAAAGATATAAGTCTCAAAGGATTTTATGCATATGATGCACCAATAAATCCACAACTAACTCAATATAATAAATATTCATGGAAAATTTTTGCTGCACATTCAAACATAAATTCAAAATGATAAAGTATATTTGTATGTATAGAAGTCTATAAGCATGCCCCTTTACCACCACCATCCTGTAACACAGCCCTTTCGTCAAACCCGCAGCCTCCCTCAAAGAATAACATTTTAACCAAAGCAGCATCTCATTAAAGAACTTTCTGTTCATTTCCAACATTTGTTTGTAAAATAGAATTTAAAAAAACAGTGATTTAAAAAATTTATTGTTAATCTGTTTATTAACTTTCATTATTTTACATGCTTTACCATATTGGAAAAATATTTTTTGAGGATTAAATAGTGCTCTTAGTTTGAAGGTCTGAAAAAGGTTTCACAGTAATGGTTGCATTACTGAGAATTGGGGAAAAGATGGAAGGAAGGTAGGTGGGCTACAAAAAATATGATATAAATAGTTAATAGTTGTTGACTGAGATATCAAATTCCTTAGAAGTGTTCTAAATTCAGGTAAATGATGTGCCTAGGTCCATGCTATTTCCCTTTTTTGGTAACACAGTGAAATATACAAATAGTCACAGGCAAAATAGCCCACAATTCTTAAAAAAAGGGCACACAGTAAGTTAAACAAGATATTAAATTTGCTCATAAAATAAATAAACTGTTTACAAGGGAGAAAGTTTTTCTAAACATTGATGTTAGAAAATCTCAAGTCTTGATATACATAATGACTGTATAATGGAAATATTTTTATTCCCTTCTGGCATAACCAATGGTTGATACCTGAGAAATATTGGTGGAGCAACTTATCACCAACTCAGGAGCAAAGGGTTCTTGACTTCTTTATCACAGACGTTATTATGGGGCAAAAATGGTAAAATACTGGAAAAGTATTTCCTCTTATTAGAAACTCAGAGAGGAAGGAGAAGGCAGTGAACACTTGGGTCAGAAGTAAAGATAATGCCCCTATTAAAAAAAATAATGCAAACATTCTGAAAAATATGGGTTATATATGGAAGTCAGCAGCAGATCTTTGGAGGAGAGAGATTTAAACACTTTTCCCTAAAAATCAATGAAAAAACAAATATCAAGTTTAGTATAAGGATGTCAATTTCTTCTCTAGAGTGTGTATAATGTGCATAAATTTTCTATTATTAGCACTGTTAAAAAAGATAAAATATGTTAAGAAAAGTCATATAATCTCTATGACATTTTTTTAAAATAGGTATGAAATCATAAAACCCAAACGACATCATTGCCACTTGAAAAAAAATATACATCCTCAGCAATCTAGTCAGCCCAGGGAAAAATAAGCAGAAAATGGAATTAATACATAAATTTTCAAAGTGTAGTGGGAAATAAAATACTGAATAGGTTCAATTTTAGAATAGTTATAAAAATCTGTAAGAAAATGACTCTGATATATTATACAGATTGGAGAGAAATCGGAAGTAAACAATGAGAAACAGTACAATAACAACATTCATTCTGCTGGGACTGACAGATGACCCTCACCTGCAGGTTCTGTTTTTTATATTTCTACTTCTCACCTACAGGCTGAGTGTAACTGGGAACCTGACCATCATCACACTCACCTTTGTGGATTCCCATCTTAAAATGTCCATGTACTTTTTCTTACAAAATTTCTCCTTCTTAGTGGTCTCCTTTACATCTGCATGTGTTCTTAGGTACTTATATAGCATAGCTTCGGATGACAAGGTCATTACCTACAATGCTTGTGCCATGCAAGTCTTTTTTACTGACCTCTTTGCAGTGTCAGAATTTTATCTCCTTGCTGCCATGTCCTATGACTGCTATGTGGCCATCTGCAAACCCCTACACTACGTGACCATCATGAGCAGCAGAGTCTGCAGGAATCCCATCATCTGTTATAGGCTGGTTTGTGTGTATTAATCCCACCACTTAGCCTGGGTTTAAAACTGGAATTTTGTGACTCTAACATCATTGATCATTTTGCTTGTGATTTCCCCCAGTGAAAATTGCATGCTCAGACACATGGTCCATAGACAGACAGTTATAATCTGTGCTGTGCTGACCCTGAGCATGACTCTGACTTGTGTAGTTCTGTCTTATGCTTACATCATCAGGACAATTTTTAGATTCCCTTCAGTCCAGCAGAGGAAAAAGGCCTTTTTGACCTATTCTTCCTACATGATTGTGGTTTCCATCACTGATAGCACATGCATTTTCATCTATATGAATCCTACAGCAAATGAAGAAGTGACCATTAATAAAGTTGGTTTCAATGCTCATTTCTTCTATTTCACCTATATTGAACCCTTTATACTTTGAGAAACAACCAAGTTAAGAGAGACATTAAGGAGTCAATCAAAAATAAACATTATTTTCAACTAAGTAAAAGAAATTGCGTATAAAGAAATATTTCAAAATAACAATAAATGGCCTAGAACATTTCCTCCTTGATGTTTCTTAAATTTAATATTTTTATTATAATCTAGAATTCAATTCCATTATTAATATTTCAGCATGACTTTAAAATAGCTTGCATTGAACTCTGTTCAAGTCATTCCTGTGTAGTTATTTCACAATCCAGTGCCTCATAATATTTTGCATGCCTTTGACAGACCATGTAAAAATTTCCTCAAAAATTATTATTGAATAGAAATCAAATTCATCATATTACATAATGAGATATAATAGGTGTTATTTCTCTACATCGGTATATACACAGAAAAATATCTTTTAGATCTACTGAAATATACATAACAGTGGTATGCAAATACATGTAATATGAGTAAATTTATGTAAAAGCTTATAAAGGATGAATAATTGCATAATGTAAAGATTTTAACAAAAGTTTAAAGAGAGAATTATAGCACATACAATGTTAAGAAGGATTAAGATAATTTCAAAATAATATTACTACAAAAACATAGAAATGCTGGATAAAATTTAATAAATATTCTCTTGTAGTTATAGCTGAAAACATTGCAAAGATGTAAATAAGTAGTCAGAATTAAAGAAGTAAACCAATGGACTATAAAATGAACTGTGGATGCTCATGAGTGCATACATGGAAGGATAAGAGCAGGGGTTGCTTTATGGATCCCAGGGATGTAGGTAGAAAGTCTCAGGATCAATATGGTGACAGCACATGGAATGACACAAAAGAATAAAGTTAGGACTGTCCAATCATTGTACACTAAATGAAAGTTTGAATTAGAAAATCCAGCACTTTCTGTCAAGAACAATATTCTGAATTTTACTTTCTGCAATGTACCAGGTATGCCTGATAACCTGTCCCTACATATAACAAAAATTTATATTTACAGTTAAATTCTCCCATGATGATCTAAATAATTAGATGTAAAATTTAAAAATCAACAATGATACATGTCCTTAGGAAGTAAGACATGTGAAATTTATATTTAATTACATAATTACTGTCCAGAAAGCAATGAAAAGCAGACATTTTTTTTTTTACTAGAGTCCTTGTGCATTTACAGAATAATCATGCATAAAATGTAGTTTCCATACACAACACCACCAATAACAACTTGTATTGGTGTGGAACATTTGTTATAAATGATATAGCACATTGTTATAATCGTACTATTCATTAAAGTCCGTAGTTTAAATTAGGGCTCACAGTTTGTGTAGTGTAGCTCCATGAATTTTTTAAAGAAGCATTTGATTACATAAATATTACATAAAACATATAGGGGACTTCCCTATTCCCCACCCTCTTCCCCTCCCACTCTTTCCCACATTAACAGCATCTTTCAGTAGTGTGGTACATTTGTTACAATTGATGAACACATATTGAAGCATTGTACTAACCTAGGACTAGAGTTAACATTATAGTTTTCCCTTTGCCCCGCAAATTTTACAGGTTTTGACAAAATGGACAATGGCCTGTATCCATCGTGCAATGTCATGCAGGATAATTCCAGTTTCCCCAAAATGCCCAAATGTTGCATCTTTTTCCCTCTCCCTCCCCTCAGAACCTCTGGTGGCCACTGTCTTTATATCAATGTTACAGTTTCTTTCAGTGCTAGAATAATAATGTCTACTTTAGTTGATAGTAGCTTTCCCTGCTTATGCTTGTTCATTCCTCAATTTGAGGATTTGATGATGGTAATATCCACCCTGTCATCTGTAGTGAGGTACATTCATTGCATTGATGAACACATTTTGGAGTATTGCCACTAATGATGGATTATAGTTTACATTGTAGTTTACCCTCTCTCCCACACAATTCTGTAGGTCATGGCAAGATATATAATGGCCTGCAACTGTCACTGCAATGTCATTCATGACAATTTCCAAGTCCCAAAATTGTCCCCATATTAAACCTGTTTTCCCTCTCCCTGACTTCAGAACATCCAGTGGCCACTGCCTCCACATCAATGATATATGTTCTTCCATTGCTAGAATCACAGTAAGTCTATAGTAAAACACCACTTAGTCTACTCTAGTCCATAGTTCATTCCCCAGTCCTGAGGATTATGGGATGGTGATGCCCACTCCACCTCTAATTGAGAGGAGACTTCAGTCCCATACTTCCGATGGATGAGACTCTCTTGCTTGCAGTTGTAGACTCTCTCGGTTCCTTGGTATAGTGGTTGTCCATCATCACCTCCTTGTTAGTTTTCCTGGGTGAGTCCAATGAACTGGAGAGTAGGTGTTTCAACTCCATTGAGAGTCAGGGCCCAGCTGGCATATGGACCTACCAAAGATTCAAGTCTCTTAGACTTATACCTACCAACTCCAGCACCAACTATAAGTTAAAATAGAAAGGCCCGAAGAGCCATGTGTAGGGAAACCACAACTGAGTGCAATTCTGTCACATTTGGGAGCACGAATCCCAAGGTAAGGTCCACTGGCAAGGCACAAAACTCCTGGCAAAGCACCAAACCATATGCTCTGACCATAGTGCCTAGGTGCCTCAGGAAACCTGCTATTTGAGATAGTGTCTAATTTGGCAGTCAGTGAGATCCTGCTGAGATATGCATAATTGTAACCTCTGGAATGACCTTCCAACTCACTTTGAAGTCTCTTAGCCATAAAAACTCATTTGTCTTTACCTTTTTCCCTTTTTGGTCAAGGTCTTTTTTCAGTTGCATTTCTAGTTGGTGCTCAGTAGAAATCCCTCGATGCCAGGGAGGCTCATCCCTGGGAGTCATGTCCCATGCTGGGGGGAAGTGATTGCATTTATATGCTGAGTTCAGCTTAGACAGAGTCCACACTTGAGCAACAAGGGGGCTTTCAGGAGGTAATGCTTAGACACCCTCTAATACAATGCTAAGTTTAAATTTCAAGATTAAACGTTCATAAGCACAGTCACCAATATCAAGGGCCTGTCAATGGACCATCCTCCTTCACTAGCCATTGCCTCTGTACTTGGGAGATTTTTGCTCTTCCATCAGAGAATGTGGCAGAGCTCCCCAGAATGGGAATTCAGTATTCTTTTGGTTACTGTGTGAATCTTCACCCACCATGACAATGCTCCATGAACATTCGAACTCATTTATATGCCTTATATGTATGCCCATGTGAACATCCTCCCATGTATCCCTCATCACTGACAGCCTACACAAATGGTCCTCCCATGTCACAGTTTTAAGCCTTCTGTGACCCAAAACCTCCTAAAAAGTGAAGCCAATAAACTTGCCAAATACAATTAATAAGAAAATGAAATAATAATGATAGTTTTAAAAATAGGAAATGAAATACAAAAAATTTTAAAAATAAAAAGCAATTTTTTAAAATTTGGAATGATAAAATGTAATGATAAAATATATTTAAAATTTTTGACATTTTGCCTTTCATCACTGTAGGATATGTTGTCCGGTTTGTACAGTGGCATTTTCTTCCATTTATTCCCCCAATGTGTTACTTTTTTTCATTTTGTCTTCAAAGAAGTTTTACGTCACAGTAAAGTCACATACAGAATAGAGGGGACTCCCATATATCTAACATCCTCCCCCTTTTCCCCCTTCCCCTATTAATAACATTTTATGTGGATGGTACATTTGTTACAACTGATGTACAAATATTGAAACATATCTACCAACCATGGTCAATGGTTTGCATTATGGTTTACATTTCAGAATATACACTTGTATAAATTTAGATGAAATTTAACATGGCATGTATCCATCAATGTAAGATGACATAGAACAATTCTATCACTCTCAAAATACCACCTGCTTCATCTATGCTATTCCTCAGGACCCATGACAACCACCAGGCTTCACTCTTTCGAGAACCAGATTCATAGTTACTTGCAACAACACTGAGAGCTTGACATACAGGTCTGTCTTTCCTATCTGGCACTGCCCATGCTCTCAAGAGACTGCCACCCCTCTATTTGAGAACATAGTGGGTCTAGCCAGGTCCATCATCATTGTTTTGGTAGTTGTCCTGGGTTTGTCCAATGAATTAGAGAGTAGGTGCTGCAAATCTGCTGAGATTCAAGGCTCAATCATATGAGTAGCCAGAAGATTTAAGTCTCTGGGACATATATTTAATAAATATAGTGCTGATTATAAGTTCAAATAAAAGGAGCAGAAGAGCCATGTGTGGGGAAATTATAAATGAGTCTACCTTTTTACTTTGGGGAACATATATTCCAAAGTAAGGCCCCTTGACAGGGTGTCAAATTTCCAAGATTATCCACTCTACCATAGTGTCTAGATGTCCCTAAGGTCCTCAGGAACCCCACTATTTGAGGCACTGTTTACTGTGGCAGTCAATGAGATCCTGCTGAGATTTGCATAAGTGTAACCTTTTTAATGACCTCCCGATTCACTTTGAAATCATTTAGCCATAAAAACTCATTCATATTTATCATTTCTCCCTTTTTGTCAAGGTATTTTTCCAGATGCATTGCTAGTTGGTGCTTGGTAATAATCCCTCAGTGCCAGGGAGGCTCATCCCCAGGAGTCCTGCCCTACTCCAAGGAAGAATAGTACATTTATATGCTGAGATTGACTTAGAGAGAGGCCACATTTGAGCAACAAGGAAGCTTTCAGGAGGTAAATCTTAGGCTAAGTTTCAATTTCACAAGATCAAGGTTCATGAGACAACCATCAACATCAAGGGCCTGGCAAGGGTGTCAGAGGTGGGATGATATGCAGGATAGGGCACACCTTAGGCCTGCCTTTACAGAATATGAAACTGTTCATCTTGTCATAGTGTGTTATCTCAGTGGGTGGAGAACCACACAATAAATAGGAAAATATTAAATTCTCACCCTGGGGAGTCCTGCTATATTCTCGAGAACACAGGCAGTGCCTAATGAAAGAAAGCAGACCAAAATGTTAAGCACTCAAAATTATTGCATGTAACCATGAACCCTTATTCTTCAAAAATTGAAACATAGTGGTTACCATAGGTTCCAAGGAAAGGGAGATGGCTGAATAGAATAGATGGGACACAGGGCATTTTCAGAGCATTGTAATTGTTCTTCATGATCTTGTAATGACCTACACAAACCATTTTAAATTTTATCAAACCTTGTAAAAGTGTACAGGCAAAATGTATTCATAATGTATAAACCATTGACCATTGTTCATAGCAATGCTTTGATATTTGTCCATCAGGTGTAACAAATGTACAATACACACGTAAAATATTATTAATGGGGAAGAGTGGGAGGGGTTTGGGTATAAGGGTATTGCCTATATGTTCTCTGTGACTTTTCTGCAACTTAAAGATTCTTTGAAGTTAAATTAAAAAAAAA
>JAQZBX010090031.1:0-12566 GCA_029593785.1 Cabassous unicinctus
ATACTTACGTATTTTTAACCATTCCTGTTCTTAGCATCTCTTTTCTCTTTAGAAACAACCATACCTCATTAACTGTTAATTAGCAATTTGTCATAGTTTATCCTGGGTGAAAATTTCTTAGCCAGCTCTTTAATCAATGATTGGGTAAGTAGATTGAGAAAATGAGATTGTAGAATGTTTTAAAGACTAATGAGAGTATTTACTGTTTGTAAATAATTCGCTCATTCTCTGTCCAGAAATATTTTGGAAGCCTATTTGCATTTAAACATCCCAGTGATTACAAGGTTTTCTCAGTTACCTATTAAAGCAGATAACATAAAAGAACTTGTTATGAATAACACTTCAGTCAACAAATGTGTAATGAAAATAAACCTTGTTACAGGAATTGCCATAAGCACTGGAGTTATCAGAATGAAACAGAGAGATCTCTGCTGTCAGAGAGCTCAAAATAGTTCATGTTCTTATATATTAAAAAATGTTGTGTAGGAACCTACTGGGAGGAATCAAAAAGGCTTGAGGATTTACTCAGGAGATGACATTGAAGTTGGATTTTGAAGGTATGAGTAAGAGGTTTTGGGGATAATAGAGTAAGTAAAGAGTACACTGGGCAGACAGAACAAGGAGGTCAGAGTTGTGACATGAGGTAACAACTCAGAGTTGTGAAATGGCTTGTATATGTCTGAATACCTGGAGGGTCTCGTGTGTCAACCTGGCCCGTGTCCCCGTGGGACGTAACTTAGGCTGTGTCTGATGTGATGGGGGTGTTAGTGATGGTGGGGAGGTAAGAGGCTAGAAAGGTAGGCTGGGACCCTAAACCTCAGGGCCCATGTTCCCTTTCCTCTGCTTGTAGGGGCACCGTGGGGATAAAGTTGAGAAGCCCTAGAACAATGGAGAAAGTACTGGAATTCATCATTTCTGAACCTTTCTGAGCTACAATTTATCTATAAAAAGTAGCAATACCTACCTGTCAGGACATGGGAAAATTAATTTAGGAAAAACGTTAAATGGCACATGGCTGACTTAGGTACTTTCCTTTCCCTCTTAAGATATTGCTTACAGGAATCCTCTGGGAATTGTTTTTGTAAATGAATGAAAGAACCTTCTTATTTAATTAAATTTTTTTTTGTAAATATGAGTTATGGCCTAATTATCTGTATAAATGCATTAACCCTCCAAATTTTATTGGTTGTAGAAACATGAATAGAAAATCTGAAAATTTGAAGATTTAGATCTTTAGGTTGAATTGGACTGATCACTCTGATGCAGAATGGATTCTAACTCACACATATTTTTGGCAGAATTTCTTTCTCTTAGTCTTTTTTTCCTCTGAAATGGAAATAACACCTTTCTGATTGCCTATGGGAAGCTTTGGAGGATAAATTAAATAATGTATGTAAAAGTGATTTAAAAAGAGACATACAAAAATTATCATAACCGCACCTTAAATAATCCTTAATCGGATAAATGTGGATTAAGTTATTTCAACAAGGGGGGCTCCTAATACCTTAGTGTATTTAAAAATCTTTAGCTGGGAGAGAAGTCTCTAAATAAAAATGCAAGTGTCTAAGTTTTGAATCCCTCTTAAAACATGAGATACTCATTTCTATAAGATGTTCATTAACTGAAAATAAGACAAACCTAAGTTAGAGATATTTTTTCATTTGTTATAGTCTTGTGTTTTAGTTTGCTAGACTGCTGAAAGCAGATACCACCACTTTCAGTAGTGGAAATTTATTAGCTTACAAGCTTACAGTTTTAATGCTGAGAAAAATGTCCAAATAGAAGCATTATCAGGCTATGCTTTCTCTCTGAAGACTGGCTGCTGGCAACCCTGGACTCTTCTACTTCATGGCAAAGCACATGGCAGTGTCTGCTGGTCTCTCCCTTCTTTTCTGGGTTTCATTGTTTTCAGCTTCATTGCTTCCATGGCTTTCTCTTTCGCTCACTCTTTTTTCCCCTAATGATCCCATTTAAAAAGGACCGCAGTAAGAGGATTAAGACCCATCCTGGGCCATGCCTTAACTGAAGTAACCTAATCAAAAGGTTCTACTTTCAATAAGGTTTACAACCACATGACTGGAATAGCTTTAAGAATATGATTTTCTGGGGGTACATACAGTTTCAAACTGTCACATCATGCTATGTGGGTGAACCAGAACAATGCTTTTCATATTTGTTTTATTAAATCACCAGTGTATTTGCCAAGATTCACTGGTCTATGGTAGTTAGAGCATCTTATAATAGCTATTTTCAAAATAGTCCTAAGTTCTTATTTAGAGAACTATACTAACTTTTCATCATGAGACACAAGGACTGATTTTTGATTTGTAATCGTAACATAACAATCATGATTGATAAAGTCACAGTTACTAAGAGTCTTTGGTGATATTGCACATTATCATGGAGTTTCACTTGCTTTCACGAGCAGCTGATGTATCTTTTCTAATTGAAATTTTAGTGATGATTACTTTTTTCTTGTTGCTTCCATGCAGACATCTGTTAGCCTCATGCAACTGCTTATATTGCTGTTAATTAAACAATAATGAATCTTGACTTGTGTGCATTTTATTGTTTCTTTTCGTGCATTTTGAATATTTTTTTATTGCTGGATTACACTTCATTTTCTAAAGATTTAAGGATATAAACTGTGGTTTTGTTCAGTGATCAGTTTATAGATGTTGTAATCACCCAGTTTTAGTTTTGTCAGCATTACGAATAACTAATGTGGTCAATTTCCTTTTACTTTTTAACACATAAATAGAATATTTTAGTTATGTTGCTTGGATGTTGCAAGAAAGAGGTTGTCATTATTACATGTATTACTTGTATTACAAGTTCCTTTTAGAATTTTCTTGAAATTTTTATACTGCCAAATAGTTAAATAGTGTCATAAAGATTTTTTTTTTTTTAAGAATTATTTCTCTCTCCCCATTTGTTGTTTTTGTACTTGCTATCTGCTCTCTGTGTGTTCTTCTGTGTCTCCTTGTCTTCTCTTTAGGCGGCACCAGGAACTGATCCTGGGACCTTCTGGAGTGGGAGAGAGGCACTCATTCTCTTGTGCCACCTCAGCTCCTTGGTCTGCTGCATCTCTTATTATCTCTCCTTTGTGTCTCTTTTTTGTTGCATCATCTTGCTGCACCAGCTCTCCATGCAGGCCAGCACTCCTGCGCGGGCCAGCACTCCGCTTGGGCCAGCTCGCTGTGCGGGTCAGCTTGCCTTTTACCAGGAGGCCCCGGGAATTGAACTCTGGACCTCCTATATGGTAGACAGGAGCCCAATTGCTTGAGCCACATCTGTTTCCCCATAAGGTTTTATATTGCTTTAGTTTCATTGCTTTAATGGAACAGGTTTTTTTTTTTTTTTTTTAAGGCGATACCAGGGCTTAAACCCGGGACCTGATACATGTAAAGCAGGCGCTCAACCAGTGAGCTATACCTGCTCCTGATGGAACAGTTTTAATATTATCTCCACAGGAAAACAAAATATTTTCAACTAAATGATAACGTTAGTATCAACCATCATGGTCCTTTTTTGTAAAGGGAGTTTGTTGACAAACCCTAAGTGCATAATTTAGCATTATTTTGTTGTGACATGAAAGAAAAACTATGAGAAAAAACCTCACTAACTCATATGCAATCCATTTGTTTTATTACTTACCTCCACACTCTCTTGTAAATTGACCTTTGTGGTAGCTATAAAATGTCAGCATAAAACTAGATCATAATGAGAATGCTTACCTAAGGCAGCACGTTATTTTAGAATTATTAATTTTCATATAAACATTGTAAAGATAAATTAAGAAAAATCACATTGTGCTAATGATCTTAAAATGTTAATTATAAATCATTATTAATCATTGCTAGATGCTCATTAAATTGCAGTTCTAGCCTGTATTTTGCTACTTTATGTACTCAAATGAAGAAATTATCACTTTAAAGGATTCTATTCCATCTCCATATGATGGTGGTAAACTTTTCAAAAAAGAAATTTAAATTTTTGTGAAAGGAAATTGATTGCTAAAATATACATTCAACAACGCTGAATACTTACTTCTCAGGTCCTTGCCAAAGAATGAATGAAGAAATGAATATTTACTGAGTGTCTACAATAGGCTAGCTCTTCTAGGCATGGGGGATGTAGCAGTGAACCAAAGTTGCTGCTTTTATGGGGCTAATGTTCTATAGCTTAGAATGGTCTATTGTCCAACAATTGCCAGAACCGTAGTTGACCGAAGTTTGACTGCAAAAATAATCAGCTGTTTGCCCAAGGGCCAATTCTGAACAAATGTTATGGTTGCTTTCAGGTTCCTGTATTTTGAATAAGGTGAAATTTGCATTTGAAATGAGATCAAGGCCATCTGGTCAAGCTAGGGTGACTCCATGTATCCCCATGGAATGAGGATTGCTCATCCAAGCTCCACTGGTTTTCTAACTTTAATTTACATATGAAACAACTTTGGAACTTGTCAAATGCAGACTTCTGGCTGACCTGGAGAGATTCAGATTCTTTAGCTTTAGAGAGATATTTGTGCATTTTTTTTATTGTTTCATTTTCTTATTAATTTTATTTGGTTATTTTGCTGGCTTCATTTTTTAAAATATGTTTTTTATTTAAGTCTATCATTCATACATGAACATGCATAAACAATGTGTATAGTAAAGATTGTGAACTTACAAAATAAACATGCACAACATCCTACAAGAGTCTCATATATCACCCTTCCACCAACACTTTGGATTGTTGTGAAACATTTGTTACAAACTATGCAGGAGCATCATCAAAATATTACTACTAACTGTAGAACCTATCTTACATTTGGTGTATTTTTCCCTCAACCCACCCTATTTTTTAAAAATATATTTTTATTACAGAGGTTGTAAACTTGCAAAACAATCATATGCATGTGTAGAATTCAATATAACACCCCTTCACCAACACACCACACCATGGTGTGCCATGGAAATGAAATGAAAATACTTTGAAGCTTAGTGTTCTTTGGGGAAGGCCCCATTTATTGGATCTCCTTCAATATATATACAGTCAGCTATATCAGGAGGCGTGCCCAAGGACATGCTGTACGTGTAAGGGCTCAGAAAGTTTTGGGTTGTGCAGGAGATAATGGAGAAGCAGAAAGCTCTAAGTAAGTAATAGTGCAAAGTAAGAAAGTTCTTATTGTTTTTAGCAGGAACTGATAATATCCCATGCAGCAGTATTCTGCTTGTGCAGCAAAGCAGGTTTTAAACTGTTTCAAAGATAATTTAACCAAAGGATTCCCACATTGGTGGAACATTTGTTACAGATTATGAGATAATATCATCAGACTATTACCACCAACCATGGTCCACATCATACATTTGGCACACTTTCTCCATACACCTCCATTATCAACACAGTACATCTTTGGTATTAATGCAAGAATATTATAGTATTGCTGTTAACCACAGTCTATAGGTCACTCCAGTTGTATTTTTCCCATGCTTCTCCACATTCCCACCACCCTGCAATAGTGATGTACTTCTGCTCTAGCTCACAGAAGGACACTCTTGCATTTGTACCCTCAACCACAATTCTCATTCACCTCTGGGTTCACTGTTGTTATTCAGTCCCTAGATTATTCTTTAGCTTTCTTTCAATTGAAATTTATTTCCCCAGACTACCCTTTTCAGCTGCAATCCCATTTATAAGCCAATTGCTACTCATTATAATGTGTTACCATCAACTCTATCCATTTCCATACTTTTATAGCCAAGTTAATTAAAACTTCTACATACATTAAGCATCATGTTCTTCTCAACCCTCCTCTTATCTCCTAATAACCTATACTCTAGGTTTTAACTCCATGTGTTTATTCTTATTTAGTTCATATTAATGAGACCATGCAATATTTGTCCTTTTGTGTCTGGCTTACTTTGCTTAGTATAATGTCTTCAAGATTCATCCATGTTATCATATGTGTGCCAATTTCATTTCTTCTTACTGCAGCATTGTATTCCATCATATGTATATACCACATTTTGCTTATCCATTCATTGGTTGATGGACACTTGGGTTGTTTCCATCTTTTGGCAATCGTGAATAGCACTGCTATGAACATTGGTGTGCAGATGTCTGTTTGTGTCATTGTTTTTAGTTCTTCTGGATATATTCCTAGTAGAAGAATTGCTGGATCATATGGCAGTTCTATATTTAGCTTCCTGAGGAACCACCAAACTGTTTTCCACAGAAGCTGCACCATTTTACAATCCCACCAACAGTGAAGGAGTGTTCCTATTTCTCCACATCCTCTCCAGCACTTATTATTGTCTGTTTTTTTAAATAATGGCCATTCTGTGCGGTGTTAGATGATATCTCATTGTTGTTTTGATTTGTATTTCCCTAATTGCTAGTGATATGAATCAATTTTTCATGTGCTTTTTAGCCATTTTATTTCCTCTTTGGAGTAATGTCTATTTAAATTTTTTGCCCATTTTTAAATTGGATTGCTTTCTCTTTTATTGTTGAGTTGTATGATCTCTTTATATAGAATGGAAATCAAACTGTTATCAGATAAGTGGTTTCCAAATATTTTCTCCCATTAAGTGGGCTGCCTTTTCACCTTCTTGATGAAGCCCTTTGAAGCACAGAAGTGTTTAAGTTTGAGGAGGTACCATTTATCCATGTTTTCTTTCGTTGCTCACGCTTTCGGTGTAAGGTTTAAGAATCCACTACCTACCACCAGGTCTAGAAGATGTTTCTCTACATTTTCTTCTAGGAACTTTACGGTACTTGCTTTTATATTTAGGTCTTTGATCCATTTTGAGTTAATTATTGTAAAAGGTGTGAGATAGGGATCTTCTTTCTTTCTTTTGGCACCATTTGTTGAATAGACTTTTCTTTCCCAGCTGGGTGGGTTTGACAGGCTTGTCAAAATCACTTGGTCATAGATGTGAAGGTCTGTTTCTAAACCATCAATTCAGTTCCTTTGGTCTATGCGTCCATCTTTATGCCAATACCGCTGTTTTTACCACTGTAGCTAGGTAATATGTTTTAAAGTCTGTAAGTGAGTGTCCTCCAGCTTCACTTTTCCTTTTTAAGGTGTTTCTGGCTATTTGGGGCCTCTTACCCTTCCAGATAAATTTGATAATTGTGTTTTCCATTTGTTTAAAAATGCTGATGGAATTTTTATTGGGATTGTATTGACTCTGTATATCAATCTGAGTAGAATTGACATCTTAATGATATTTATTCTTCCAATCCATGAGCATGGAATATTCTTCCAATTATTTAGGTCTTTTTTATTTCTTTTTAAAATGCATTATAGTTTTCTGAATACAAGTGCTTTACATCCTTGGTTAAGCTTATTCCTAAATATTTGATCCTTTTAGTTGCTATTGTAAATGGAAATTTTTTCCTTCTTCCTCAGATTGCACATTCCTAGTGTATAGAAACACCACTGATTTTTGCATATTGATCTTGTAACCTGACACTCTACTAAAATCGGTTATTAGTTCTAGCAGCTTTGTTGTAGACTTTTTGGGACTTTCTAGATATAAGATCATGTCATCTGCGAATAGTGAAAGTTTTACTTCTTCCTTTCTGATTTGGATGCATTTTACTTCTTTTTCTTCCCTGATTACTTTAGCTAGAACCTCTAGCACTATACTGAACAACAGTGGCAACAATGGGCATCCTTGTCTTTCCCTGATCTCAATGGGAAAGCTTTCAGTCTTTCACCATTGAATACAATGTTAATGGTGGGATTTTCATATATGGCCTTTATCATGTTGAGAAAGTTTCCTTCAATTCCTATCTTTTACAGTATTTTTATCAAAAAAGGATGCTGTATTTTGTCAAATGCCTTTTATGCGTCCATCAATAAGATCATGTGATTTTTCTTCTTTTATTTATTAATGTGATGTATTATGCTGATTGATTTTCTTGTGTTGAACCACACTTGCATACCTGGTATAAAACCCACTTGATCATGATGAGTAAGTTTTTTAATGTGTTGTTGGATTCAATTAGCAAGTATTTTATTGAGGATTTTTGCATCTGTATTCATTAGAGAAATGGGTCTGTAATTTTTTTTTTTTTTTTTATAATATCTTTATCTGGCTTTGGTATTAGGGTGATATTGGCTTCATAGAATGAGTTTGGTAGCATTCCTTCTTGTTCAATTTTTTGGAAGAACTTGAGTAAGACTCATATTAAATCTTCTTCGAATCCTTGGTAGAACTCACCTGTGAAACCACCTGGTCCTGGGCTTTTCATTTTGGGGAGCTGTTTGATGACTGTTTCAATCTCTTTACTTGTGATTGGTTTGTTGAGGTCTTCTATTTCTTCTAGGGTCAGTGTAGGTTATTTTTGTACATTCCTAGGAATTTTTTCATTTCATCTACATTGTCTAGTTTTTTGGCATAAAGTTGTTCATAGTGTCTTTTTGTTTTTTTTTTGATGGGCATTGTTTTTAATTTTGCAAATATGATAAAATACTATAAATACATAGAACCAAGAAGCTTATCAGATCACAAAAATAAAAATTAATGTGAATAACACTTCAACAGGATAAGTAAAAATAAAATTACTCAAAGCAAATAATAAAGAGAAAATATAAAAAGCAGCTAGACAAAAATGTATTTTCTATTATGTATCTTTAAAAATAGTAGGTTGTTTATACAAAAATAATAACAATGTATTGTGGGGATAGTGTCTTCTTATGATCTCTCTTATTTCTGTAGGGTCAGTAGTAATGTTCCTGTTTTCATTTTTTATTTCATTTATTTGCATCTTCTCTTTTTTTCTTAGTCAGTCTAGCTAAGGGTTCATTGATTTTTTTAATCTTCTTGAAGAACCAACTTTTGGTTTTGTTAATTCTATTTTTTTTGTTTGTTTGTTTGTTGTTGTTGTTGTTCTCAGTTTCATTTATTTCTGCTCTGATCTTTGTTATTTCATTCCTTCTACTTGCTTTGGGATTAGTTTGCTGTTCTTTTTCTAGTTTATCCAGCTGTGTAGTTAGGTCATTGATTTTAGCTCTTTCTTCTTTTTTAATGTAAGCATTGAGGGCTATAAATTTTCCTCTCAAAACTGCCTTAGCTGCATCCCATAGGTTCTGATATGTTGTATCCTCATTGTCATTTGTCTCGAGATATTTATTGATTTCTCTTGAAATTTCTTCTTTGACCCACTGATTATTTAAGAGTGTGTTGTTTAATCTCTCTCTATATGTGAATTTTCCCTTTTTCTGCCACTTGTAGATTCCCAACTTTATTCCTTTAGGATCAGAGAAAGTGCTTTGTATAATTTTGATTTTGTTGAATTTATTGAGATCTGCTTTGTGATCCAACATATGATCTATTCTGGAGAAAGATCCATGAGCACTTGAAAAGAATGTATATCCTGCTGTTTTGGGGTGCAATGTTCTGTATATGTCTATTAGATTTAGTCCATTTAACATATTATTCAAGCTCTCTGTTTCTTTATTGATCCTCTGCCCAGATGTTCTATCCAATGCTGAGAGTGGTGTATTGAAGTCTCCAACTATTATTGTAGAGATGTCTTTTTCTCCCTTCAGTTTTGCCAGTGTTTGCCTCATGTATCTTGGGGCATCCTGGTTAGGTGCATATACATCTATGATTGTTATTTCTTCCTGCTGAATCATCCATTTTATTAATATGTAATGTCCTTCCTTGTCTCTAACAACAGTTTTGCTTTTAAAGTCTATATCATCTGATATAAGTATAGCTACCCCAGCTTTTTTTTTGGTTATTGCATGTGTGGACTATCTTTTTCCAACTTTCACTTTCAGTCTATTGGTATCCTTGGGTCTAATGTGAGTCTCTTGCAGACAGCATATAGATGGCTCATATTTTCTTATCCATTCCATCAGTTTGTGTCTTTTGATTGGAGAGTTTAATCCATTAACATTCATTTTCATTACTCTAAAGGCAGTTCTTATTTCATCCATTTTGATCTTTGCATTTTATCTGTAATTTTATTTTTTGACACTTTTAGTTACTGTTACTGATACAGTCATCACCTCTAGACTCTCTTCCAAGCCTCTGTCTCCTGTCTTTTCTTTTCAGGCTGTAACATTCCCTTTAGTATTTACTGCAAAGCCAGTCTTTTTGTTATAAACTCTCTGTTTCTGTTTATCTGTGAATATTCTAATCTCACCCTCATTTTTGAAGTATAATCTTGCCAGATATAAAATTCTTGGCAGGCAGTTTTTCTCTTGCAGTATCTTAAATATATCATACAACTACCTTCTTGCCTCCATGGTTTCTGATGAGAAACTGGCACTTAATCTTATTGGGTATCCCTTATACGTTATGCATTGCTTTTCTCTTGCTGCTGTCAGAATTCTCCTTTTGTCTTTGGCATTTGACATTCTGATTAGTATGTGTCTAGGAATTAGTCTATTCAGATTTATTTGGGTGGGAATATGTTGTGCTTCTTGGACATGGATATCTACGTCTTTTAATAGGGTTGGGAAATTTTCCATTATTATTTCTTCAAACATTCCTTCTGCCCCTTTCCTCTTCTCTTCCCCTTCTGGGACACCCATTACATGTATGTTTGCATGTCTCTTGCTGTCATTTAGTTCTCTGAGACCCTGTTCAATCTTTTCCATTTTCTTCATCTGTTTTTTCATATGTTCGCTTTCGGAGGCCATGTCTTTGAGCTTACCAATCCTTTCTTCTTCCTCAAATCTGCTGTTATATATCTCCAGTGTATTTTTAATTTCATTTATTGCAACTTTCATTCTCATAGGTCTGCTATTTTTTTAATATATGCTTTCAAATTCTTCTTTGTGCTCCCCCATTAATATCTTTAATCTCTTTAGCCATCTCATTGAATTTCTTAAGGAGATTTGTTTGAACATCTATGACTAGTTGTCTCAACTCCTTTATGTCATCTGCAGGCTTATGTTGTTCCTTTAACTGGGCCGTATCTTACTGTTTCTTGGTATGGATTGTAATTTTTTGTTGGCGTTTTCGCATCTGGCTTGCTAGATGTATTTATTCTGGGTGCAGTTTCTCCCTTTAGGGCTTTCTTGTATTTTCTCCCTTGCTCTTTGTGTAGTAGGAGTTGAGGATGTGATTGGTGCTGTAAGCTATGGAGGCTAAAGCTGCCCACATTGCCCCAGGAATTGATGAAGCTTCTCCCACCTTTCTCCTCTGTCAGGGGTAGATCTGCAGCCATATATAATAATCCAAATCGGGCAGAACAAGACTGTCTATAGTTGCCTGGAGAGACTGATGAAACTTCACATCCCTTCCTTCTTTACTTTGGGCAGGGATGGAGCTATTGTTGTGGGCAGCAATCTATGCTGTGTGGGTCCAAAATGACCACAGTTGCCCAGGTAAACTGGCGTAGCACCAGACCCCCTCCCTGCCGGGGGTGGGAGTGGACTGATTGGAGTGCCCAACAATCTAATCTGTGTGGGCTGAATATGCCTGCAGTTGCTCTGATAGGTTGAGGGAGTACTGTCCCTTCTGCCCTTTAGGGGGTGGGAATGGAACCACCAATGCCTAACAGTTCAGTCCCTGTAGGCTGAAAGTACTTGCCATTGCCCAGAGAGGCTGAGGAAGCTCCAGCCTCCTCCTATCCTATTGCGTGATGGGGGTGGTTCTACGGGCACCCAACAGTTCAGTCCCTTTAGGCTGAGAATACCTGCCATTGCCCGGAGAGGCTGAGGAAACACCAGCCCCCTCCTATCCTATTAGAGTGTGGGGTTGGATCCACAGGCACCCAACAGTTCAGTCCCTGTTGGCCAAAAGTACCCGCCGTTGTCTGGAGAGGCTGTGGAGACACTAGACCCCTGTTATCCTATTGGAGGTGGGGGTGGATCCATAAGCATCTGACAGTCCAGTCCATGCAGGCCCAAAGTGTCTGCCATTGCCTGGAAAGGCTGTGGAAACATCAGCCCCCTCCTTTCCTATTGGGGGTTGAGGGTGGATCCACAAGTACCCATCAGTCCAGGATGTGTGAGCCAAAAGCACCTGTAGTTACCCAGAGAGACTGGGCAAACACAGGCCGTCTCTTGTCCTATTGGGGATGGGGCTGGAGCCACAGGTGCCCCACGGTCGGGTTTGAGCAGGCAGAAAATGCCTGCAGTTGCCCTGAGAGGCTGAGGGAACACCAGCTCCCTCCTATCCTATGGCGGGACAGAGGTGGAGGTGGACTTGAAGGCACTCAACAAACCAGTTCGTGTGGGCTGAAAACTCCTGCCATTGCCCAGAGAGGCCTAGGATACCCAGCACCTCTCCTATCCTATTGAGGTGGGGGGAGGCAGCCACAGGTGTCCAACTATTCAGTCTGTGCTGGCAGAGAGTACTTGCAGTTGCCTGGAGAGCCTGGTACAGGTCCCGCCAGCTTCCTCTCTGCTGGAGGTGGAGCTGGAGCCTAGGCTAGGGCTGCAGTCCAATCTTGGTGGAAAGAAGCCAGTCCTTAACTTTGCTGGATATTCAGTCAGCCATGCTTTTCTTCATGCCAGGGGAAGGGTCAAAATGGTGGTTACCGGACTCTTTCCAACTTGGACAGGCTCAAACCCTAACCATTTCTTGGATTATACTTTAGCCAGCTGA